>JBBMKA010045311.1:4282-20603 GCA_037833695.1 Sechiopsis laciniata | reverse complement strand
CTATAAATGAATTATTTTAAAAATTGTGCTGTAAATATAATAGAAGAAGTAGAATATGCTGTTGATGGTAAATTCTCGAAAATAAATGAAGTCAAATCACAACACTATTAAAAAAAAAAAAAAAAAAAAAAACCTCACATGCTTCTGCTCTATGTAATCATGGTGATTGATGGTGTGTTGAGGTGTGTGAGTTTAATTAACGCCAAATATAATGTCAAAAGTGAAGATGAAAGGTCGAGCAAACAAACGAACACCCCAAAAACTCTCCCTTAAATTTGATTTGACTCTAAGAGGAATGAATTCAAAGTAACCAATATTAGTAAGCACGGTGAACGTAGCGAGGCATTTTCGGGTTGGTATTTGAACCAATCCACCTTTCAGATGAACCATAATCAGCACTCATTAAAGGTAGCTCTTCTGCATGGTGCCTTAACGTTTTCACATATGGTTCCATATATGTACTTTGCATTTAGGTGGAGTACTTAGGGTATTAATCCATAACAATTACTCAACCTGAGTATTAATCGCATATAGAAACTAGTAGCGCTAAGTTCAGTAATTGTTATGGATTAATACCCTTACTCTTCCAAAATGCAAAGTAAATATATGGAATCATGACCAGATTAATGGAACCATATGTGAAAAAGTTAAGACCATATGCAGAAGAGCTGTCTTTGATAAGTGCTGATTATGGCTCTTCCGAAGGGTGGATTAGTTCAAATACCAACCCAAAAATGTCTCCTAAATTCGCTACGTTCACTTTGCTTTCTAATATTGGTTACTTTGAATTCATTCCTCTTGGGGACATCTCCAAGCACAATAAGACTCAGTCGTTTTCACTCTACAGCGAGTTCCTTTGTTGATGCAGGCTATGTTAGTTCACTCAAGTAAAAGCAATTGGTGTGTTGGAACTTCGAGTGGTTCAAAGAGGAACATTCCAGAAGATTATGGATCACTTCCTATCATTAGGGGCAACAGTAAGTCAGTTTAAAACGTCTCGATGCATCAGTCTAGCCAACAACAAGATGTTGGGATCTTGTGCAGTAATGTTAACAAGGTCTACTTCAGCACAACCTTTTAGTGAGAACAGCAAGAATCAACTAAAAAGTTAATGTTATCTTTTTTCTTCAAAACAATCAAAATAGGAAGTTATGGAGAAAGAAAAAAAATGTTAAATTTATAGTTTCAATGATACCTTCAAATAGATCTAGGAATACAAAATATTTTAAAAGTTATTAATAAATTTGAGGGCATTTTTGAAATGTTAAAATTTGTAAAATTAAATTGTACTTTTAGGAAAAAAAAAGTAAGGTTTACCAAGGAAAAAGGAGATAATGTAGAAAAACGTGTTGCACGTAATTTAAATTAAGGAGTATATAAATGTATTCACATGTCAAATGTCATTAGATGTCTAAACTTTCTAACTCTTATGTAAGGGTGAAAGGAAAAATAGAAAAACTGAAGAAATCGAATCAAATCAATTTAATAGATATGTTTGGTTTATAAAACAATAATGGATCATTCGATTTGATATTTTAGAAAATTGAAATATATTAGTTCAATTTCTGTTCTTGATGGAAGAACAAACGTAAAAGCAAACCTATTCTTATGTGTTTTTTCTTTTTTCGTTTAACGAGAGATTCAGACTAGGTTATTATTTTTGCTTGTCATTGTTATTCTCCCGTGTATATATAAAGTTGTCTTATACTTAAAGAAACACAAATTTAAGTCTTCCATTAAATTTTAATTTTCACAAAATAGGTAAAAGTGAATGACATGGCCATGATTTTAAATAAAAGTTGGTTGGTTCAATTTGGAAGAAATATGTTTAAAAAAATTCTCCCAATTGCATTGAGTTCTTTTTAAATTTGACAAAATATTAATTGATAATAGAAAGGTCGTGGCACCTATATTTCATCGATATGAAGAATAGATCAATATTTCCATTTTTTAATCATCTACAACAACCGAGTTGTGCATGTTTTGAAAATAGTTCGATGAACTAAATAACATTTAATTTAAGTAATTTTAATAAAATAAAAATCACTTTAAAATTGTAAAGACGAATAATAATCAATAGAAGAATATTGTTGTCTATATTCATTGTATTCTAGTCCGAAAGATGTTGTGATAAAAAAAAATTATTTAAAGGCCTTACCTATGATAAACAATTGTTTTTTTTTTTTTTTTTTTAATTACAAGAACAATTGTTTTTTTATGTCTTTAAAAGACTTTTTTTTAATTAGTTCAAAGACATTTTAATTTCGAGATATCTAAAAAGTTAGTTTTAGTTTGATATAAAGAATTATATAGTTATGAAAATGATATTTAAGATTCCAAATATTTAATAGTGATGGAATTCAATAAAATCTTACGAATGCTACAAATCTCATAGACGTGTTTGAGCTTATAGCCAAATGACTTATCCAACTCCAAGAATTATAAAAGTGATAGAAGATCGGTAAAAAAAACTTGCATATGATATAAGAAGTAAGCATTAAAGAAGATAAAATTTAGATAATTTGTATGGTAAAGTTTTATTTGAGAAAGACATTAATATTCTAACAAAATATTTTAAATAAAATATACAATAATTATACCATTAGAACGAAAAAAAAAAAAACTATTCACAAATAATTAAAAGCAATGCAACCTAACCGAGAAAGAAATCGATGGAAAAAATTAACACCAAGAACATAGATTTTGATTTCCAAATGAATTAAAAAGGGAAAAAGTCATATAATCAGAAATTAGAGAAAGAGAGAAAAAGAGAAGTTACCTGGAAGGGCGAGGAGGAATCAGATGAAGGATTGAATTTGAAACATTGAAACTTGGTGATTCAGTGATGAGAAGGATGAAGAATTTAAGGAAAAATAGTAACACGTGGAAAGTATAAAAATTTCTAGCATTGAAAAAAGCCAAAACATAAATGCTCGAAAGTGCTTTCCCAACCGCTAGAAAATAGACGTTTCTTCAACTTTCTCTCTCTCGCCAAAATGCAACCATTTTAAGTAATTTTTATCATGGGTAGTATTTTTATTACTCTCGCAATACAAATTATCCAAATTTCGATCTCTTGATATGCAAATTTTTTTATCGATCTCTATCACTTTTATAATACTTGTAATTGAATAAATTATTTGGTTATAAGGTCAAACACGTATATGAGATTTTTAGCATTAATAAGGTCTTATTTAATTCCATCACTATTAAATATTTAGAATCTTAAATATCATTTTTATAACTATATAATTCTTTATATCAAACTAAAACTAACTTTTTAGATATCTCGAAATTAAAATGTCTTCGAAATAAAAAACAAATTTAAGGCTTCAATTAAATAATTGTTTATCACAGGTACGACCTTTAAATAAATAAAATATTATACAAATGAAAAAAAGTCAAATACAAATGCTGAAAAATGTTTTTTTTTTAAATTACAACAATTTGTTTTCGGTCGGTTGAAAAAGAGAAATATTTAACTTATACTCGGGATGACCTATTGAATGAGTTAGTGGCCAATTGATTTTATTGTTTTGTTGTAAACAAGTTCAACACAAGCATCACAGGTTTGATCCCAAAAAATTGATATTTGTCCCGCCTCTCTCGATATGTACTAAAAAAAACAAAAAAAATATATGACCTAAACAATAATGTCCACACATGTGGCTCAATATGGATCACATACTATTAAGACCTTTTCTCCCGACCAAAAAGCAAACATTTTCTCCCTAAACCCTAGAATTTTTTTAAAATATTAAAATCTGTTTTTTTATTACTTTATTGTTTTCAAAACATTGTTATTAACTTAAAGCTAATGACAAATTACTGTAAAAAAAGGGGAAAAAAACAACAACACTATTGACAATAGAACTGAACAAAATAAATAAATAAAATAAAATTTCATAATTTATTTTACTATTATTTTATTTACCTAATATTATTTATTTTTAACTTATTAATTGAAATAAAAAATTAAGAAAGTGCATGCCCGTAGTGGGAACACGGGGGGATTTTATTCTAACTTTTAATTGAGTAATAAAAAGACTACACTTTTCAATAAAATAATAAAAAGAAAAAAAAAAGATCAAAACTCAAAATAATTGTGGAATGAGAATTTAAATTCTTTTTTTTTTTTTTTTTTTGAAAGGATAAATTCATCTTAATTAAAGCTTTATAAAATTTGGAAATTTATTATCAATCTACTTTTTCCAAAATGATAATTTTTATTATTCTATGTAAAATTTAATAAGATACAGTTAATGGGATACATTGAAATACAGTCTCAATTTGGATTTTTTTTTTTTGAAACAGTCTCAATTTCTAATTTGATCAACTAAATTATAAGAGCTAAATTTGAATTTACTGATGATCAAATATTGTGTTAAATTATTATTATTTTTTTAAAATAAAAAAAAAACTAAAAGGGCAAAAAAGTAGGAATTAGAGGAATTAAAAATAAAAAACATTGAGAAACGTAAAGCTTAGAAAAAAAAAAAAAAAGAGAAGTGCATGTCCGTTGTGGGGACACGCAGGGAATTTATTATAAGTTTAATTGAGTAAAAAAAAGAGTACAATTTTCTAAAAAAATAATAATAAAAAGAAAAAAAAATCAAAAATCAAAATAATTGTTTATGATAATTTAAATCAATCTTAGTTAAAGCTTTTATAAGTTTTGGAAATTCATTATCATTCTACCTTTTCCAAAATGATAATTATAAATATTATAGGTAAAATTTAAGAAAATTAAGTTAATAAGATATATTGAGATACAGTCTCAATTTGTAATTTTTTTTAAACGGTCTCAATATTTAATTTAATCAACTAAATTATAAAAGCCAAATTTGAATTTAGTAATCATCAAATATTGTGTTGAATTAAATTTTCTTAAAAAAATTTAAAAGGGCAAAAAAGTAGGAATTGGATGAATTAAAAATTGTAAAGTTGGAGAGACATGAAGCCACAAATAAGAAATGAGGGAAGTTCATGTTCGAGGTGGGGGCACACGGGAATTTTATTATAATTTTTAATTGAGTAAGAAAAATAGTACACTTTTCAATAAAATCATTTTTTAAAAAAAAATCATAACTCAAAATATTTTCGAATGAGAATTGACATCCATCGTTTTTTTTTATATATATTACAACAATTGAAGGTGAAAATTCGAACTTAAAACTTCTTAGTCCATTAAATGTACCTTGATGTCGATTGGCTGAATTTACATCCATCTTAGTTAAAACTTTTATAAATTTTGGAAATTTATTATCATTCTAACTTTTCCAAAATGATAATTATTAGTATTCTATGTAGAATTTAAGAAAATTCAATTAATAAGATATATTGAAATATAGTCTCAATTTGTATTTTTTTTTTAAACAGTCTCAATTTGTAATTTAATCAACTAAATTATAAGATCAAAATTTGAATTTAGTGATCATCAAATATTGTGCTTGAGAAACATGAAGCCAACAAATAAGAAATGAGGGAAGTGCATGTTTTTTGTTTTTTTAGTATAAATTGGAAGAAGAGGGGCCAACAAATCCTACATAAATGACATAACTGCTATAAAATAATATGAGAGTTAAATACTGATTTTTGAGCTCAAACTCGTGACCGTAAAGTTAAAATACATTAACACCAAACAAAATAATTAACTGTGTCACCGACCCATTCGATGCAGTGGACTTGAGGGAAATGCATGTTCGTGGAGGGGACAAGCGGTAATTTTATTATAATTTTTAATTGAGTAAGAAAAAGAGTACACTCTTCAATAAAATAATAAAATGAAAACAAAAGATCATAACTCAAAATAATTGTCAAATGAGAATTTAAATCCATCTTGGTTAAAGCTTTTATAAATTTTGGAAATTTATTATTATTCTACTTTTTCCAAACTGATAATAATTATTATTATTCTATGTAGAATTTAATAAAATTAGGTTGAAATACAGTTTCAATTTTTTTTTTTTTTTTTTTGTTTGAAACAGTTTCAATTTCTATTTTTTTTAACTACTCAATTTCTAATTTAATCAACTAAATTATAAAGAGTCAAGTTTGAATTTACCGATCATTAAATATTGTGTTGAATTAAAATTAAAAAATAACTAGAAACTAAAAAAATTAAAGGGCATAAAAAAAGGAATTAGAGGAATTAAAAATGAAATAGGTTGAGAGACGCAAAGCAAGAAATAAGAAATGAAAATCGAATTGGTCTGTAGCACAGTTGATTATCTTGATTAATATTAATCTATTGCAACTTCACGTCACAAGTTCGAACTTTTATATTATTTGAGAGCAGGAATGCCCTACATATACTAATACGTGGGGACCCATTCAATCTTTTTATGTTACTTTTTTCTTAATAACAAATGTAGTAAAATTACCAAATCTTTAAATATAGAGTGTCACAATCATTGCCTGCTGTTTTCAAGAAAATCATTGCCTGCTTAAGTATTTTAGGTTAATATGTTAATTTATATTTTATAATGTGGTTTAATTTTAATTCATGTACTTTCAATTAAGTTAAAATTTGATGTTAATTTCCATTAAAATTAATTTAGTAATAGTGATGTTTTTTTATTTTTGCAACCTACTCAACTGTTCATCCACAATTTGATTTTGATAATCTTTTGTTAATAAATTATATAATTGTTTGTATCGTCAAAATGAATAATACTCCAATGAATGTATAATATGGTAACCAGTTGATTTCATATTCAGAGTTTCAAAGTAAAGTTGATTTAAAAATAAAAAAATAAAAAAATCCAATTTTGTCGTTTAGCAAATATATAATAATAATAATAACAGAAATTAACTTTTTAGATCTCTGAAAAGTAAAATGTCTTTGAACTCAAAATAAAAAATTGTTTGTAGTTTAGCAAAAAAATATAATAATAATAATAATAATAGAAACTAATTTTTAGATCTTTGAAAATTAAAATGTCTTTTAACTCAAAATAAAATAATAATAATAAAAAACTTTGAGGTTTGTAGTTTAGCAATAAATATATATGTATATATATAGAAACTAACTTTTTAGTTCTATAGAAATTAACATGTCTTTGAACTCAAAATAAAAAAATAATAATAATAGAAAAGCTACAATGTCTTTTAAATACTTAAAATAAATTAAGTTAAAAAAAGTAATTAAAGTAAGTAATTGTTTGTCATAGATGAAGCCTTTAAATGATTAAAAATATATTAATTATGAAAATAGGAATGACACAAATTCTGATAGAATATTATTTGTTAATTTTTCTATCTAATGAAGCTGTATTCTCGTGTGAGTGAGTGCATTATTTCTAGTGTAGGCACTGAGTCTTTTTCATCTCTGCCTTTTCCTTTAAATATGTGAAACGCCAGAAGAAGGAGCGAAGCTACCAACGAACATTAACCCAGAGAACAAGATCTCTATCGTTCTTCTCTCACACACCAATGTCTGCCATGGCTAGTCTAAAGTCGAGCTCGAAAATATAAATTCTCCTATATTTATGGATCGAGCTCGACTGTAGCCCTAGCCATGGCAGGGAATAGAACTTACGAGTGATGAAGAAGAAGTGGTTGAAGACGGAAGGGAAATTTGAATGTTAAACGGTAAAAAACTTGCCTGCAGAAAATCTATAAATAGACTTACAGACAGTTCATTTTATTTTATTTTAATTACTCAATTCTTTTTTCTTGGGAGCTGCTGTTTGTTTATTTTTATTATTTTTCCTTTTTCCTTCTCTTTTTCTTCCTCTCCATCTCTATTTACTTTTTTTTTTTTCTAAAATGGGATCCCTTTTTCCCTTTTCTATTTGACTTGTTCGTCCTTCTCTCTCCTTAATTTTTTTTTAAAATTTTTATGTTTCTCAAATCTGTTATTTTTTAAGTTGAATGAAAAGTTTGTTAGTATATTTTTTTTTCTCTAATTGTGGAAAATAAGGATAATGAAGCATTAAATTGAATGATATTAAAAGAAAATTTGTGAGTGTTTTTTTAAAAGAAAAGATTCTAAAATTGGTTTGAAAGTGTGAAGAGTCTATTGATTTAATTGAAAAACAGGACACACGTAAACAAAGAAAAAAAAATTAAAATTAAAAAAATAAAAGGTATTCCACCTCTATGTTCCATTTCTTTTTCCATCTCTTTCTAAAAAAAGTTTCTTTGAGATTTTTAATACTTGATAGTGTTTTAAAAAAAGAGATCCCATTTTGGAAAGAAAAAAATAGGAAGGAAAAAGAGATGGAGAGGAAGAAAGCAAAGGAAAAGAGAAGAAGAAAAAAAGAAAGCTAAACTAACGGTAGAAGAAGTAATTGGTGAAGTTAGGTTGCATGATCATCGAATATCGAAGAAAGTTTTCATATATATATATATATGCTTTTTTTTTAGTTTGAGAAGTGAAAAAGAAATGAATATTTATAGGGAAAAACTTGCATGCATGACAAGTTTGTAGATATAATTAGAGATAGTATTCGTGGGTGGTCCTTTGAAAATGATCCAAGTTTAATTTTATTTTCAGTTTTGAATTTTTTTTCTTCCGTTTTCTTATTATTATTTTTCTTCTCTTCCCTCTCTCCTTCCCTTCTTTTTATTTTTTATTTTTTATGTTCCGTTTTTTCATTTCATTTTTTTTCTTTTTCTTTTTATCTTTGCTTTCTCCCTAAATATTTTGTTCAATTAAAATTAAAAAAATGGGAAAAATGTACAAATCATGCTATAAAATTTGTAACAATTTACATTTTTTAATTTTTATTTTGATCAAATATCTTTTGAAGTTAGATTAGTGTTGCGATCAACCACTTATATGAAATTTAATAGAATTGACGTCAAATTTATCATACAAATAAAAGATATGAATCAAAATTTAAACTTAATTGAAATTACACGAATTAAAATTAAACACTATTTATAAATATATAAGTAGTTGTTAGATTGTGAAAACCTATATTTAAAGATTTGGTAATTTTACTATATTTGTTGTTGGATGCACAACTTTCCCGTTGTGCCTTGCTTCGCGAGAAAATTGTTAAATCAGTTTTTGTAATTTTGCTTAATTTAGAAAAAAAAAAAAAAAAAGTAAAAAACGGAAAGGGTTTTGGTTTGGTGTGGAAAGGTTGTGCTGTGTTGTCGTGTGGTGTCGGCGAGTACACGCGGATTTCGTGAGTTTCCATAAATGAAGGAATATTGGGCCTGAGAAATCGGGGCCCATTAGGGTGATGTGGGCTTTTATCCCACGTGACTTAATTTGTAGTTGTCGAATCATGATCCTCCATGTACGTGATTGCAATAGCCACGTTGGTTGCTTAAAACGTTCAAATTAATAAGAATAAAATATTATTTTGATCTTTCGACTTTAAAATTTATTTTATTTTAGTTTTTTAATTTTTAAATGTTAAATTTTAGTCCCTCAATTTTATTGTTTGTTCAATTTTGCTCCTTCAACTTTCAAATGTCTAATTTTAGTTCCGCAACTTTATTGTTTGTTCAATTTTGGTCATTCCACTTTTAAATGTTCAATTTTGATCCCTAAACTTTCAAATGTCCAAACTTAATCCTTAGATTATCATAAAAGTTGTATAGTCTCTGTAAATCTATGATACATGAGATGCTCACCACAAGCTTCATCTTCAACCATTTAACTGCCACCGTCAAATCTCTTAACTGGTAGAAACTAGGTTGAAGTAGATAACATTTTTTTTTTTTTTTAAATTGAAAATTTTACCCTTTATAATATAATCTAAATTTAATTTAAGGGCTTGATTGCAACACTTGTCTAACTTTAGGGGATGCATTTGATCAAATTGCAGTCGTTACAAACTTCATAATTAAGCTAATGAGATATATTGAAATACAGTCTTAATTAGTGATCCTCATAGCTTCAAGGACTGTGTCCCGCTTGTTTCTCACAACAATTTGGAGTCGTATGTTTAGCAAATCGCCAACGGTGCTTTTTTGCCTATTCGTATTCGAAAACCAATCAAAACTATTTCCTTGGGTACTTTTGTTGATTTGTTCGGACCATGTTTTTTTTTATTCATAGTATTGGAGATTTTTTGTTGTTGTTTCTAAAGAGATTTTTGTTTGGTTGGTTGTATGTTGTAGCTGTTGTACTACTAAGGGGAGGCCAAAGTTAATTCCATTCAATGATGAATAGTTAGACACGACAATGAAAACATATCACATTTCTTTCGCCTTTATAAACAAGTAATTTGACTGTTTGTTATGTTTTAGATATCTCTGTTGTATTGTGTTTGGAAGTTGTTTTGGTTTGGTATCTTAATCATTTATTGCCATAATAACTTGATGGTTAATGCAGTTTGTTCTTTTACTGTCTTTGTTCTAAATAGTATAAAATGGTTATGGTTTATGTGGTGATTTTGTTATGCATAGAATTTTCCATTAGGAATTGTAAGGCCTTGCAGTTCCTCTATAGCAACAAGCAATTCAAAACTAAGGGTCGTCTGGCCGCTGAAACTGCAACGACGAATTTAAAAGTACGATGAAAGTGATCCAGTCACAATGTTGTAGCCCGAATGCTGTCATCTTTGGCCTTGAGATTGATTGAAGTCAGGGTCAAATATGACTTCATCCGGGCTACAACATTGTGACTTGATTGCTTTCATCGTGCTTTTAAATTTTACGTTGCAGTTCCAGCAGCTAGACCACCCTTAGTTTTGAATTGCTTGCTGCTATAGATGAACTGTAAGGCTTTGCCATTCCTAATGGGAAATTCTCTACATAAAAAAATTACCACATAAACCATAACCATTTCATACTATTTAGAACACAAGAAAATAAAATAACAAACTGTACTAACCATCAAACTATTCAGGTAACAAATGATTAAGATACCAAACCAAAACAACTTCCAAACACAAGATATAAGATATATCTAAAATATAACAAACAGTCAAATTACTTGTTTTTGAAGGTGAAAGAAGTGCGATATATTTGCATTGTCGTCTCCAACAATTCATCATTGAATGGAATTAACTTTGGCCTCAACCAAAACTACAACATACAACCAACCAAACAAAAATCTCCTTAGAAACAACAACAACAAAATCTCAAATACAATGAATCAAAACAAAACATGGTCCGAACAAATCACCAAAAGTACCTCAAGGAAATAGTTTTGATTGGTTTTCCAGTTAGAATAGGGAAAAAGCATCATTGGCGATTCACTGAACATAAGACTCCAAATCGTCGTGAGAAACAAGCAGGACATAGTCCTTGAAGCTCTGAGGATCACTAATTAAGATTGTATTTCAATATATCTCATAGCTTAATTATGAAGTATGTAACGATTGCAATTTGATCAAGTACATCCCCTAAAGTTAGATAAGTGTTGCAATCAAGCCCTTGAATTAAATTGAGATTATATTATAAATGGTAAAATTTTTTATTTAAAAAAAAAAATGTTATCTTTTCAACCTAGTTTCTACTCTGCATCACCAGTTAAGAAATTTAACGGTGGCATTTAAATGATTGAAGACGAAGCTTGTGGTGAGCATCTCATGACAAATAGATTTACAGAGACTATACAACTTTCACGATAATATAAGGACCAAGTCTGGACATTTAAAAGTGAACCAAAATTGGACAAAGTACAAACTCGAGAGACCAAAATTGGACATTTGAAAGTCGAAGGACTAAAATTGAATAAACAATAAAGTCGAGAAAACTAAAATTAGACATTTAAAAATTTAAAAACTAAAATAAAATAAATTTCAAGGTTGAAAGATCAAAATAATATTTTAGCCTTATTAATTTGAACGTTTTAAGCAACCAACCATGCAATTGCAATCACGTACGTGGAGGATCTTGATTCGACAACTACAAATTAAGTCACGTGGGATAAAAGCCCACATCACCCTAATGGGCCCCGAGTTGTCAGGCCCAATATTCCTTCAATTATCGAAACTCACGAAATCCGCGTGTACTTGCCGACACCTCACGACAACACAGCACAACCACACCACACCAAATCAAAACCCTACTTATTTTTACTTTTTCTTTTTTTCTAAATTTAAGCAAAATTACAAAAACCGATTTCACAATTTTCGCGTGAAGCAAGGCACCAACGTGAAAGTTGTGCATCCAATGAAATTGTCAACAATTCTTTTGCACGTTCGCACTCAGGCACCAATTTGTCTATTTTCCAAATTTTAATCCCACCGCTAACTATTACTTTTTATGTTTACTTTTTTTCTTAATAACATATATACTAAAATTACCAAATCTTTAAATATAGGGTGTCACATTTATCACCTACTTATATATATATTAGGTTAATATATAAACTTATATTTTATAATTTCGTTTCATTTTAATTCATGCATTTTCAATGAAGTTAAAATTTTGATTCATTGGATAAAATTTGATGTTAATTTCCATTAAAATTAGTTTAGTAATAGTGATGGTTTTTTTGTCTGCAACTTATTCAATTGTTCATCCACAAATTGATTTTAATAATGTTTTGAATAAATTAAATAATTATTTTTATGGTAAATAAGAGTAGTATTACAAAGACATTATATTTGCTATCTAAAAAAAAAGACATTACATTTAACATGATAGCTAGTTGGTTACATATTTGAGTTCCAAATATAATTAAATTATTAAAAAAAACAAAATTTTGAGGTTTTTATCTACTTAGCATTGTTTGCGCATATATAAAGAAAACATAATAATAAATATTTTAAATTTGATACTCTACGCCAACCTTTTACGTTATTATAATTCAAGCAGGCATAAAGTGTGATTATGAATTATAGAAGTTGTAGTTTGGATTCATTACTTAAATGAACAAATTCAATTAAAATATAATTTATTTAAAGATTGAACTATTATATATAATGTCATTTTTTATGTCTACAAAAGTGAATCTCCACTTTATATATCAAATCATATAATAGGTAAGTTAAATTCAAATTTTTATAATTTTTCCCAAAGAGTTTTTTTTTAAAGAATTTTTTTAATTCAGAGAGTTTATTCTGTATTTAGCCTATATGTTTTTATTATTTCATATTTGGGATAAATAATTGAAGGGTTTTTTAAAAAAATAAAAATAAAAATAAATAATTGAAGTTGAATATTATAGCATCACGTGATAAATTCACGACTCTTAAATATTGAAAAAAGCCAAACACAAATGTTGAAAAATGCTTTCCGAAGTAAAAAGCAGACTGATTCATTCAATTGCTTCTTCAACCGCATCTCCTCGCCAAAACGCAACCATTTTCTCTTCATTCATAAATTTATTTTTTTAAATATAAATTTATTTTTATTTTTTTAATTGTATTATGAAAGGCAGCTAATGCTGTTTTGACAGTTTGCCCTTTTAAATGATTCATAATATTTTACATCTTATTGTATACAAAGTCATATGACTTTTTTTCTTTAAAAGAAACTACGTAGCAATTTCTCTTCCATTCATAAGTATTGGATTATATTATAAAATGAAAACAAACCCAACAATAAATTACATGGTCTTTAATTTATTTTTTTTAAAAAAAACATGTAACTTTGAGATAATAATATTCATAATGCATATTAAGTTAAATTTAATCTATCAATTACACATTATCATGTGAACTTAAAAGATGGTGAAAAAAAACAAAAACATCATTTTCATTTGTAGTGACACATACTTAAAAACCACCAACAATATCAGAATGTTTGTAAAATGAAATGAGATTTCTTATAGGGAGTTAGGATTTCGATGGGAGTATACTTTGTCATTTCTATCCGGGCAAAATCCTTACATTTGAAAATATTCTTCTGTTGAGAATAGTGGAAAAAGTTTTTTTGTTCTCTTCCCGAATTAACTTAATGATATTCTGGTGAAATGAGGATGTCCTAGAGAGAAATGTTTCCTTCTTGTCTAAGGGAAAACTTTCTTGGTGCGGAATATGGGGGTATGGTGAGGTGCAACGTATTTCTCATTGTCTAGTGAGCTCATGTTGTGCTTGAAAGGTTGGTGGTTGGTAGGATTCACGGTTGAGGTCTCGTTCATTTTTTAACAGATTTGAGAATAAGCTCATTTTATATAATCGTGTAGAAATGAGTGTCAACAAAGGGATCAAACAGGAGAGCTGCTTTGTATGACAAGTTCTTCAATGCAACTAAGAAGTAGTATCCTTAAAAAATATTTTGGTGACGTTAGTAATCTACCCCTTTCTTGATACGAAGGTGGCTCTTGTAGTAACTGTGAGCAAATGAGTGAGCTCATGTAGCTTAGTGTTCGTTGAGAATATGTGGTCAATGTTTGGATAGATAACTAATGCGTCAACGCAAATTAAAAATTGTCAATAAAAGCTTGAAGTTGAATTAGATTTCATTCGAACTATTGACCTAAAGAGGTCGAGTCTCAACTGGCTTGTCGAATCTAAACCAACTCGAGTGGAGCTTGAACCAATTATTAATCTTACCATTATAGAATAAAGTTTCTTTAGTCAAATTAAAAAAAATACAAAAAAGAGAGAGCAAGATTATATAAGTGATACACAATATGTGTATATTTAAAAAATATTGTGAAAATGTGCTAGATATTAACTTTGATAAAATGCAGATGGAAATTTATAATATATATGTGTGGGGATGGTAGGTAGAAGGCCAAAACTTGAGTACTTTCTCTTCTACCTGGCCCACAATACAATATTTTATTCTTTTTGAGATTTTATTTTTTTTAAAGATGATTAGTTTTTTTGTTCTCCTTATTCATATAATATTCTTTTCAATTTTTTGTAACACTTTCAAAATTTTGTTTGTAACTTAAAAATTTGTAAGAAAAAACTTATACTGTTGTAAATATAAATTTCAATAAAATTGATAAATATAAAAAGAAAAGAAATAAATAAATTATAAAGAAAAAATAAAATCAACAAATATATATATATATATAAAATATAAGTAATTGTTTAAAAAAAAAAGTGTGGCCAGAAGTGTGAGTAGGCAAATTTTGGTTGACTAGAAATGGTAAAAGGGAGGAGAATAGGAAAGAGGTTAGGGAGGGAGGGAGGAAAGGGGCAAGACTGCAATTAAATAAAAAATTTGGGCAATTTTTTAGTTGTAATAGTGGGCCTCGTGTTATATGTGTGCCATTAAAATCGCTCATCCCACCCCACGTATCTCGTGCCGTTTCATTTACCATTTCACTTTCCCACTTTCCTTATATTATTTAATCCTTCAAATTTCCCCTTCTCTTTTCAACCATCATCTTCCTCTTCTTCACAGAGCTTCATTCATCCGCCATGGCTAGGGCAACTGTCGAGCTCGATTTCTTCGGCTTGGAGAAGGAATCATCCTCCTCCTCCTCCTCCAAGTCTCTGTTTCCCCGCAAGAAAAGCTTCTCCTCCATTCACTCCGCCATTTCCAAGATCAACCCCGAGCTTCTCAAATCCGTCATCGGCTCCGTCCCTCCTACTCCGGCCGCTAACCACGCCTTCCTCTCGCCGCTGCCTATCTTCAGGTAATAACAAGCAAGCATTGCACAAATTCGACCTACTAATTAAATTTGCCTTCAAATCATCATCGGTTTTGCCTTGTTTTGTTTTTTTCTTAGGCCGGCTTCCGAATCTGTTCAACAGACGTTTCCGATGACTATCTTTTATAACGGAACCGTCGCTGTTTTCGACGTTCCTCGTGATACGGTTCGTTTTCTGTATATGACTTTTGCGTTTGAACTGAGAGTTTTGGTTTTGGTTGCGTTTTTCAATTGATTGATCTATTGCGTTGTTCTGTTTCGGTTTGTTTAGGCTGAGAGAATTCTGACGAAACTTGTTGCCGAAGGCAGACCTGAAGCTAATCCAACGGTTGCGATTTCTTCCACTGACCACCAGCAACTGTTGCTTGCATCTCTCAGCGGAGGTAGTTTAAATGGCGGATTGTTTTTTGTTTCGGATATTTTGGAATCATTAACATTTCTGTTTTAATATTTATTTTTTGAAATTTCTGCTAATTAGTTGGGGTTTTTCTGCAGATCTTCCAATTGCTAGGAAGAAATCGCTTCAGCGATTTTTGGAGAAGCGTAAAGAGAGGTAATGATTCTGTATTTCTAAAAAATTAAATTCGCGTAGCTTAGATAATTTCATGCCAAATAGCTATTTATTTAATTATCCTTTCTTTGCTCTGCTGTAGTTGCAATTAAAAATTGGAAATGTTTTTTTTTTAAATTTTATTTAGGTAGTCTTAGGCCGGTAAATTGAAAACATCGACGGGAGGATATCTGATAATTCGTGAAAAATGATATTTTTTTTGTGATTGTGATTTATGTTGGTTTGATCATATCGTCTACATATAGTACGAGAGAAGAAAAGTAAAATGTTGGTTTGTAAGA
>JBBMKA010045290.1:0-20605 GCA_037833695.1 Sechiopsis laciniata | reverse complement strand
CCCCCCCCCCACCCCCCCCCCCCCCAAAATAAAAAAAAAAGAAGAGGAAAGAGTCACATTTCGAAAAATTTGTGGATATTCTAAAACAAATCCACATAAATATTCCTCTAGTAGATGATCTTCGGCAAATGTTGATCTATATGAAAATCTTGAAAGATGTTCTTAGTGAAAAGTAAAAGTGTACATGGTCCGAGTTGGATTGGGTTCGGAAAATTTTTTGGACCAACCCAAATTTTTGGTTTGGTCAATTCTCTAACTTGTTCAACCTTATGTAGTAGAGCAACCCAACCCAACCCTATATTTTCGGGTTTGGTTGGGTTGAGTTTTTGGGTTATATTAATATTTTCTTTATTCTTTAAACTCAACTCTCATAATCCATAATTGTGTAAAAAAAAAAGTATGATACTATATTTGAATCCTTCTTTTTATAAACTATGCTTGCACCTAGGTAGATAAAACTATATTCTAACCTATGTTGCATAATTTATTATTGCAGGATCCTTATTAATATGTTAAAAGTTTATTTTAATAATTAAGGTTTGACATATATATAAAAAAGTATGGTGCCAACGGCAAAACAATACTTTTCTCAACTCATACATAGTAGCTAGTAGGTACACCACAAGTGCATTTCACAGTTTATATAATATGTTAGCAGTTCCTTGGACTTGAATTGAGCACAAGGCTCCACTGGAAAGTTTAAACTCTACATAAAATGCATTTCTCTATTACATGACATCAAAAATTGATTTAGTATACTAAGGTCTACTTGGTGAAGAGAAGAGAATCATCTCTCTCATATATATATATATATATAATACTAATTGTTTTAGTTCGGGTTGGATTGTGATCACTCTCAAATCACTACTGAAAAAAATAGTATAGTCGATGCTCGACCTTTTTAAATAGTTGACGTTTATAAGAAAAAACCTCAAGTAATATACATGAAATACGAAAAGCGTCAACTAATATGAAAACGCGCGGAAAGATTTATATCTTACTTTTAGTTGATGTATTATGCGTGTTGATTATTGTGATATTTGTATTGACATATAAGAAATGTCAATTAACACTTATTAAACATTAAACTATTAAATCTAATTTTTAAAAAATTCTAGAAGTGTTAAAAAAAATTAGGAAAAATTAGTGCGCAACAATATTAGTTGACTCTTTCATGTTAGAGCTCAGAATTAACGATTTCAACTTCATCGCCCTTTGTCCATTTGAGTCTCTTCTCTATCGCTACTTTACCTTCTCTTACAAGCTAGGGCTCGGACTTAGCGATTTTAATTTGTATATACTCAAATTCTCCAACACTTCAGACTAGTACAAAGCCCTAGTAGTGTCCTTGGTCGATTCCTCACGTTGGGGTCTATGCATTTCCATGGATTCTCCAACTCTAGGCCTTGATTCCTTTCATTGATGTGGCCTGGGTTCTCCCGTCTTCCATACATTCACTCTCATTAAGGTAAGTTCATAGTCCCGTTACTCATCTCTGATTCTTTACTATGGTTCCACTATGATGTCTTTCTTTACTCGTTTCTAAATTTAGTACTATGTTTGATTCTGCTCTATTTCCTAATCTTTCTATATTTCAAGGTTAATGTTAGATGTATTAGATAATGTTGTTGCAATGATAGAGTTGAAGATGTCATTCAAGTAAGCTTTCACTTCTTCAATATTTCTTTAATCATTTGCATCGATTGCGTCTTTTTCCACATTATTGCATTTAGTGTCTTCTTGATCTTTAACCTTTTGTTTATTATGATATCAATTTGTCCCTATTGACCAGATTTGAGAAATTGAGATCGAAATAATTCAAGAGTTTCTCATCGCTAGGTAAGATGTGATTTATTCAGTTCTTTTTATTGAGCTTTTGGATATGTTTATCTATCGAAAAACGAAGACCATGATTCTATTTGATGATGTTTATGAATTTGGAATGATGTTGAGCTAATTTCTTTGTTCCGTATGTTTTGGGTGAATTTGTTTTTTCTATTTGTACAATGAAGCATCGCCCCCCTTCAAGTTGTTACAACAACCCTTTCAGTGCTTCATTATGTAACAAAAGCTCCTTGTTGACCATTGGGCTCATGGGTATGAATTGGTTTATGATATTATAGTTTTTTGACATAGTTTTTTAAACATTCGCAAAAATAAGTTAATAGTTTGCATTTATTATTTTTATTTGATAATAGTTTCAATATGAGTTGAAAGTACGACATATATTTGTTTATACTTTAGTTGCAAGGTGTTGATAATAGAATGAAGCTAGCTAGTGTTTAGAGATACTATTAAGCCTTCAAAAGAGTAAAGTTCACCTCACCTCCTTTCAGTTTGTATATGATATTTTCTTTTGTTAATTTTTATTCACACAAGTTAGTGAACCAATCTACTTGAGTTTTGGATCAATAGAGAAAAATTACTTCTTGTAGATCGCTTCAGGAAATTTGCTACCGACTTTATAGTTCTATAGAGGTTTTTAATTGCAATGGTAAGATTTGCTTGACATTAGTATTAGATTATGTTGTCACATAGTAGATATCATATAAAATAAAGTCTGTAAATTGAGTAATCACCGATTCAACAATATGAGGTAGATGAAAATCTCATTGATCATTCATCTCTATGTTTGCCTTCTTATTTCTCTTCAACTTTATATTAAACATGTTATACACAAAATCTGTGTTTTTTATGTTTACATTTCTTTCTTCATAATTTTTATTTTGAGTTATTTAGGCCCCGTTTGATAACCATTTGGTTTTTTGTTTTTGGTTTTTGAAATTTAAGCTTATTTTTACTCATATTTTCTACAATGTGCTTCATCTTTCCTACAATGTATCTAACTTTCCTTAGGAAGGTATATGAATGCTAACCAAATTTCAAAAACAAAAACAAACTTTTGGAAGATACTTTTTTTTGTTTCCAAATTTTGTTTTGGTTTCTACAGATATAGGTAAGATATAAATATCCATGTAGAAAAAAACATATGATGTGGTAGTTGTTGTAGGCTTAAATTTCAAAAACCAAAAATTAAAAACAAAATCGTTATCCACGAGGTTTAAGTATTCTATAGTTGAAGTTTTTGCATATTTCCTAAATTGCTTTGATTTTTCTAACTAACCCTCCTGTCAACCCATGTTTTTCTTATTTGTGCTTTACCATTAGAGTTTTTGTTCGAAAGTTTTGGCAAGATCTCTGAATAGTGTTTCACATTTTTCTTATATATTATCATAAGTTTGGTGGGTTCAGTTTATTATTTTTCTCTTATACTTGTACTTCAATAGATATTTTCTCAAACTTTGTGGAATCATAAAAACCCCTCTTACCTGTTGGTCTTCTTTATACACCAGGATAATATATAGAAATGTTAAGGTATTTTGTGATTCAATTCAAAATAGAATGCTTTTGATGTGAGCTAACATAGATATTGGTTTTATAAGATTTCTTCTGTCATAACTTAACTTTTGAATAACATACACAAGTACATAAATAAACCATAGGTAGTCTAGTGGTCAAAAGTGTCTTCAGAAATTAAAAGGTCGTAGGTTCAATCTATGTTGGCTATTGTACAACAACTCTAAGATTAAATTGCTTGTTGGGTTTACTTTTAAGATAGATTTGTTTTTTTAGTAAACTTATCTATGTTATTTAAAATAATTGGATTGAGTTTTTTTAAATCATAGTGTCAACTCTAAAATATATTAAGAATATGTATAATGTCAAATTTCTCCATCTTGGTGTCCCATTTGCTGCAAAGATTCATAATCCATTGACCATCTCTTCATCAATTGCATTTTTGTACAAAATGTCTTGACCAAATTTAGAAGAGAGTTGGGTGAATTACACCCTGTACCAAATTTTAAATTTCTTAGATGTGCAAATCTCTTTATAGCCTCTAGCCTCTTGCTTGTCTTTAATGCTTAAGAGCCCTTCACTGGTAATGATTTCTAATATGTTTGGTGGTTTGTTTTGATTTATTTGGTTGGGGAGGAATGCCAATATATTCGTTTATGATATCTGGTAGATTTTTTGTTTCCAACAGCTGGTTGAAGTTGGGTTTGTTTGGTTTCTTTGAAATTAATGAGATGGAAATGATTATAATTTTTGGGTATTACATTGGTTGGTTGATGGACGAACTTATATTTTGTTATTCAGTCTTTCTATTGTGAAATTTTCAATGTACGGCATGTTTACTTTTGTGAATTTTACATCTATTATGTATTGCTCTGCCCATACAGTTTAGTGAAGCTTATCAACGCATCGACTTCGGGAGACCTCTTGAAAGATATAGTAGCCCATCAATCGTCCTTGTTGGCACTTACGTTGTTGTTGACAACGTCCTTACTCATGTTTAGCTTTTCTCTCTCACTCAGTCACTCTTTATCTCTTTTTTTTTTTTTTGTTTCTTTCTTAAGAATCCCAACTCCATGCTTTGCAGGCCCAAAACTTTAACTAGTGTGCTAGAACTTTGCTAAAACATACACAAATTGCATAATTCCTTCTAATCTCCTATATGTGTTTTTATCAATCGTTTCAAGTTTTTCACTAGTGCGTGTTTGTTTCGGTTTCTGAATATCAATGGAATTTGAGTTGCTTTGTATTTCATTGGGGTTTGATTTATTTTTAGTTGCTTAGTTTGTGAATTGAGAATCAAGTCAATAGAACTTGGAAGATAGTTATTGCCTTTGTAATTGTAAGTTTGTTGTTGTTCTTAATCTTTGTTCTAAATGAATGATTGCAGAAGAAAATCAACTAGTCATTGTCCCTAATAATCCTTGGTTAGTAAAGTTGAAGTAATTTCGTTTTTGCTTGTTATTATAGTTAATGTGAAGTATCATGATTTTAGTTTATTTCTTCTTTTCATTGGTATTCTAGAGTCCATTACAAGTGGAGAATATAGAGTGTTATTATTATGTGATGAAAAATATGAGAGACATCATCAAAATGGATAGTGCAATCATCACAGATGCAATATGTTTTTTTAATATATTATTTAGTTTGAAAATTTAATATTAATTGTCATAAATAAGTTACTATTTGAGTCTTAATTAATGTTAACAGATTGATACAATGGACTCATACATACAAGATGAGCTGGATCAAGTGCGTGTGGAATGAGCTGAATTTCTAGTACCCTACAGGTGAACTTGATACAGTGCGTGTGGAAGCTAAATATAATTTGGAAGACTACAAACTTTGAAGAAACATATTTCATCTTCTTTTTTGTGTATACAGTTAGTTTTGAAAATAGTTGAGCTATTTTTTTGGAATAAGGTATTTTTTTGTATATATTTAGGAAGACAACTTTGAAAAAATTCAAAGTTCAAAATGTGGTTCCATAGACTTCCTTTGTGATTTTGTTACTACTAAAAATATATATTATGTTTATACTAATTATGTTGAAATATTTTGTAAATTATAATTGAAATTCTCTCCAATTGTATATCATTTGACAGGATGAACGGAAATCTAGTATATCATTTAAAAGATGAACAACAAAAATTGATAAATTTGACCAAATTAAAAAAACGAAGGTATATTCTGTGACATTTAAAATATGTTAACAATAATGACTACATTGACGTTCGACAAACGTCAACCTTATTTTACAATGACGTTTTTGGAAAATTTGTTGACGTTTACAAACTGTCAACCAATACTTTTGTTGATGTATACGGAACATCAACCCATGTACATTTACTTGACGTTTTGAAACTACAGTTGACATCACTAAACGTCAATAAAACACTTCGTTGACATTTATAAACTGTCAGCCAAACCATGACATGACGCTTATTGTGTGTCAATCACTTATGATCTTGACATTTTGAACATGTCAATTATATCATTGGATGACGCTTTAGCAATCGTTAACTTTAGTGACTTTAGTTGACAATCATTTCGTTGACGCTTTTTAAAGCGTCAACTAAACTATAAAGTTGACGTTCTGTGCGCGTCAACTATCTTATTTTTTGTAGTAGTGAATAGAGCATATTTTAGGCTACAATAGTTTGCATTATTCTTAAGATTAAGGGAATTAAATGAGCGTTAGTAGGAAATTACGACGATAAAACATGGAAATCAGCATGCATTCATAAAGTAGCATCATAAACACAGTTCGCGGATTACGTATGAATATTATACAACTTTGCGCTAAAAAGGTTACTTAATGTAGGGAATGCTGAACACTTATGCTAGAGGGACGAAGCAATGCGAACGGTGACACACACAGAAAACTCACACATTCATAAGGCTGTCGAGCTCGAAGAATCACACCCACAAGAAAATAACAGAGAATCAATCAAGCAATTAACTTGGTGTCAATCAAATAAATTTCAGCTAAAATCAAGAGATCTTGCATTAATGAGGATTTTCTAGCTCACCTAGGCTTACTGACCAAGTAAACCAACTCTATAAATTGCAAGAAGGAAGCCGAAGTTAGGTGAGCTGGTCGGATGGCTAGAAGCCAATCTATGCGAGAAGCAACTGGTGATGGTCATAGGAGCCGATGACAAGGGGACTGCACACATCACAACCACGCCAATTCCATTTTATTATTTTTTATAGGAGTAGTTGTAGCTTTGAACATTTCGTAGTCGTAATAAAATCGTCTGGTTTAAACTTCTTACTTGTGTTTATTGCTATGTTGCGTTTAGGAGTCTTGAATGAATAGTCTCGAATAGAAGCATGTTAAGAGTGTAGGTTAGAGAGTTTTACACTATTGCATTTACTATTTTATACATATGCGTCGATTAGCTACCCACGTATATAACTTGGGGTGAGTTCGAAAGAAGGCACCGCATGATGACTCAGTATGCTACTATAGGTTGAAGGCAAGTCTTTGCATCATTTAGGGAGTTAGGAATAACCTCACTATTGTTTGCGTCACCCCGAGTTAAGTACGGAGTTCACAGCGGAAGCTAATTCTGTCGTAAATCATTAAGTGCAAAAGTACTTTTTGGTAGAGGGAAGCGAGGAACTCGATAACTAGTTTGACGCTCTTAATATTTTCTACAGTGTCTATTTATCACGACTCATTGCATTAATATTTATTACTGTTAGCATGTGCATCATTTTATTATTAGAATCAAGAACAAAAACGAACAACCATCTTCAACCCATGTATTTACTATTCTACACAACTCTCGCCTGATTAATATTAATTCTAGACCTCAATCCTTGTGGGATTGATAAAATTATATATTTATTACTTGCTACAGTCTGACCGCGTATACTTGCGCGTAAGTGATTCCGAGGCATACTTAGCGATAAGTTTAACTCTAAATTAATTATGTACGAAGATATTAGCACCTAGATTGCCAGTCAGGTTGGTTCAAGGTTAGCTGATTTTTGGCTAGTTCAACCCAACCTAACCCATAAAAAGTTATAAAATTGTAATCCAACCCAATCCAAATAGAATTATAACCTATGGGTTGGGTTGGGTAGTTCGGGTTGCTCGGATTGTTGGTTTTTATGTACACCCTTAGTAAAAAGAGCAAATTTGAAGAATTCAAGGTAGTCACATTGAATGAAGAATGAGTGTGATTATTCAGAACAAAATCCTGATAAAGGAAGGAGATCGTGGTACATTTACTACACTAGTAAAAATTGGAAACAATCATCTAGCCTGTGCCCAATGTGACCTAGGTGCTAGCATTAATTTGATACCTCTTTCTATCTACAAGAAATTTAGACTAGGAGAAGTGAGGCCGACAACTGTGACGTTGCAGCTAGTAGATAGGTCCATAACGCGCTCGATGGGAAAAATAGAGGACATCTTTGTGCAAGTAGACAAGTTTATTTTTCCTATCGATTTCATCATTTTGGACTCCAACGCATACAAAAACATGCCATCATCCTTGAAAACTGGAAGAATGTTGGTGGACTTGTATGAAGGGATTATCATGCTAAGGGTGAATGACTAACAAGTTGAATTCAACATTTTCGATTCTATGAAACATGCAGATAAGGAGGAATGCTCAAATATTAGCATGATTGAAGCGCTATTTGAGGAGCCGATTAAAAAAGCTCACATAGAGGAGTTCGAGATGTTGAAAAGCATGTTAGAAGGAGAAGAAGCTCAAAAGGGAGCGCATGAAGAAACTAGTATTGATTCAATCTATCATTTCGATGCATTAGACTTAGTAGGGAGAGTCAGCCACCTTTGAGACCATCGATAGAAGTGCCCCCGACAATGGAACTGCTGCTTTCGAAATACCTAAAGTATGCTTACCCTAAAAAAGAGAAGACTCTACCCATTGTAATTTTTTCACTACTGACCTCGTTAAACGAAGAATCGCTGCTAGACTTAATGAGACAGTACAAGAAAGAGATTAGCTGGGCGCTTGCTGACATAGAAGGCATAAGCCCAGCATTTTGTATTCACAAAACTATCCTGAAGGGTGAATTAGGATGGTCAGTGGAACATCAAAGATGGTTGAATCCAGCGATGAAAGAGGTGGTTAAGAAAGAGATTGTCAAGCGGCTTGATGCAAAGTGGGGCCCGATCTATGATATTCTGTGGGTGTGAGTCCAATGCAATACATGCCCAAGAAAGGAGGCACAACAATCATGAGAAATGAAATGAATTAACTAGTCCCTACCAGAACGGTAATAGGATGGCAAGTGTGCATGGACTACCTCCAACTGAATAAATCCATAAAAAAGGACCACTTCTCTTTGTCTTATATTGACAAAATGTTAGGTCGCATCACGGGACAAGAGTACTACTATTTTTTGGATGGGTACTCTGGCTACATATCACCATTGATCTAAGAGATCAAGAAAAAATGACATTCACTTGCCCATATGGGACCTTCTCATTCAGACGCATGACATTCAGGCTATGCAACACACACACACACTACATTCTAGAGATGCATGATGTCCATTTTCTCTGACATGATAAAAAACATCATCGAGATTTTCATGGATGACTTCACAATCTTTGGAAATTCATTTGAGGAATGCTTGAAGAACCTAAAGCAAGTTCTGCAGAAATGCGATGAGAGGCATTTGGTGCTAAACTGAGAGAAATGCAACTTTATGGTTAGCGAATGAGTTATGTTGAGACATGATAACTCTCAAATAAAGTTAATAGTTAGTATATTTTGAAATCATTGTTTAAATTTATTTATGAAATTAGGAGCTAAAAAGAGGTAGAAATAGGAATTAAGGTGTAAAAGACTAATGCTTGCACATTAGAGGAATAAACAAAGAATCAAAATTAAAAAAATTGAAAGAAGATAGATTAAGAGCGAAATCTTATAAAGAATAGTCAAGCATTAATGTGATAAGTTTTGCTGGAGCCCATAAAGCGAAGCGAGGGATGGAACTTTAAAAACTAAGTAGCAGAGTGATGTAAAACATAAAAGGAAAGAATCATGATGCGACGCTAAAGTAGAATCAACGTTTAATTGCTGGAGAAGCAAATCACGAAAAAACTAAAATTCTTTCTCAAGTCGTTGAAGAATCTCTAAAGATCTGAAGGAAAGAAAACTTGTAGCCCATGTAAAAAACCCTAGTTCTCATCTCAAGACAAAAACACACAAACCTTAGAATGAGCTTATAAAAGAAGATGATTACAAAGGAAATAGGGCGATTGATACGATACTTGAAGTCGGAGGTTCCAGCCTCAAGTTAACTCGTATCAGTTGTAGATTATTCTTAGTTGTTTTTAGTGTTTTTTGTTTAAGCATTTACGATTTTCGTTTTATTTGTCTTTCGAACCTATTGCAATTAATAATAATATTTCCCCTTTTATCATGTTTACATCTTCTTCATTATTCATTGTTGTTTTAAACCATATTATGAGCTAATTCTCTTAAGGCGCAAGTTAAGGAAAAGTGGGATTGTTGAAGCATGTGCTAGGAGGAAATAAGGAGGTATCAATTAAAGCATGTTAAATTCATAGTAAGTGTTGATCGACCATCCACACAAACTAGTAAGTTATTAACTCGAAAGAAGATATAACTTAAAATTAATTAGCATGTTTGGTAGATTAGTATAAGATCTCTTATGCTTTAAAAAGAAGTTTAGGAATAAACACTTACTACTTCACGCGACGCGCTGAGCTTAATACAACAATTAGTCGCAACGAAAGTTGGACTTAGGTGTGAACGAATGCGGAAGCAGCCGTTAGAATAAAAAAGTATGATAATCGTTCCTTACCACGTAACCCTCCAAGTACTGGTGACACATCCCATGAGTACCTTAGCTGTAGCTTTTATTCATAATTGAATTTTACAACATTTTCTTCTTCTTTGCTTAACGGCGAAGCCACTGGAACCAAAACCTCCAATTATCTAATTTTTTTGCACTCGATTCTAAATTATCATTGCTTAGTAAATTCACTGTCCCTGTAGAGAATGATATAAAAATACTTATCACATGGCTGCAGACTACGTATACTTGCACATTGTAGATGCATATCTACAATTATTCCAAGACCACGTATCTAGCAATCAGGACACAAGATTTTAAAGTGGGAAATAGAGGTGGATAGAGCCAAGATAGAGGGCATGGAAAAACTGGAATCCCCGATTAACTTAAAAGGGATACGAAGTTTACTGGCCATGCAGGGTTCTATCGACACTTTATTAAGGATTTTTCGAAAATTTCTAAACTAATGTGCTAACTTATGAAAGTAGATCGTCCATTTATTTTTGATAAAAAATGCCTTCAAGCATTCGAGACCTTAAAAAAGTCGCTAACTATCGCACCCATTATGACTTTTCCAAATTGGAAAAAATTGTTTGAGTTAATGTGTGATGTTAGTGATTATACGATAGGGGCGATTCTTAGACAAAAGGGAGAAAATTTGATACACCCAATCTACTGTGCTAGCGTAACTCTAAATGATGCTCATATGAATTACACGACTATTGAAAAAGAGTTGTTAGCTGTCATTTACGCCTTAGAGAAGTTCATATCATACTTGGTAGGATCCAAGGTGATAGTTTTCACTGATCACGCAACAATATGGTATCTGATGAGCAAACCAAATGCAAAGCCACGACTGAACCAATGGATATTTCTCCTCCAAGAATTCGACATTAAGATTAGAGATAAAATGGGTTGCGAAAATGTCATGGCTGACCATAGAGATATTCAAAAGCTTTTTAGATGAACAACTTTTTATGGTAGCTGTGATAGAACAAGCCAAAAACCTCTAGTTCGCAGATATGGCGAATTACTTAGCTAGCCACATTGATAACTCTAAATAATAGAGTTATTTAAGTCCTCACATGACTGCATTTCCACACTTTAAAATAGAAATAAATGCATTTTGGAATTGAAATGTTGCTATGGATATAGATGTTCGCTTAAGTTCCATATGACTAGTGAAATGCATGCTCACTGCGAAACTAGGATCAAAACACGGTTAAATACAGGAAAATGCATGCATTTAAGCAACAAATGCATTGCAGACCCAAATCTCGCTAACACGTTATCTATTTTGCAGAAATAGAGTACTACGCACATCATCAAGTGGAGGAATGCGAAATAGTCACACCGTAAAACGCACAAATAAATGAAGCTCTCGTCATGGCATAAATCACAGAAGTAAAGGAATATTGTTGGAATTTCTTGCAAATTAAATAATTCAATCTGGAAGATCCGCTCGAAGATTATGCTTAGCCAACAAAAAACCACAGACACCTATAAATAGGTGAAGGATCGATGACCAAAGTATGTTGGTTTTGCTAGGGTTTGTCGCTGATGGATTGCAAGGTCGCTGAGGTCTTGATTGAGGCCTCATCCATGACTATCTCTGTAAACTCGAGTACGCTAGTACCGTGGTGTCTATTGGTGTGCAGATCTCGCTAATGACGGTATGGTTGACTTTCAGTAGCCCATGTACTTATGTTATTTACTGTTTTCATAGATAGAACTTTATCGCTTTGTTTATTGCATTCTGTAGGAGTATTTTATAACACCGATTTGAGTTAAGTTTATAAATGATAGTTTCAGACTTGATCTCTTATTTACATCATCATGCATAACTTAATTCAAGAATGCAGCATTATGAGAGTATGGAATGATAATAACTGGATTAGATTTAGGGTAAAGGGAGATGCATTAGTAACTGCGGTGGTTGTTTCTATTAGCAAAGGTTGACTGATAATCCACCTGTAGCTTGCTTCTCGCTCGCCTTTAGAAAGGGTGCGGCAAGAGCTTGGCTCAACCGCAAGCGCAAGATGAGGCTAAGTCTTTTGCGTCACTAGAGTGAGCATTAGGTATAACCTTCTCGCTAGTTGCATGCGCATTACTTGATTAGATCACAAACTCACGGGAAATGCACCAACGAGTTGTTGTAAAGCATTGCAGAATTGAGCTTTAAGTTAAAGTGAAGCATGCACTAGTATTTTCACCATCATCTACTTTGAACTTAATTTGCGTTGTTTCAATTCATCTTCTCAAGTTTATTATTCAGTTATTTTAGATTTACAATAAAAAAAAACCCAATCAATTGAGTTGTTCACTATTCTGTACCGACTCATAAGTTTACAACTATTAGTTACCAATTCCCTATGAAGAACGATAAAATAAATACTTATCACTTGCTGTAATTTCGATTGTGTATACTTGAGCAAAATGCGATTCCAAAGTATAGGATATTAGCATTATTACCTTAAACTTAGAATTAATTAATTGAATGTGTATACCGCCGCTAGATTTGCTGCCACACATCCTTCCGACGAACATGTCTCATTAATAACTAAAAAGGTTCCTATATGAAGCGAGATTTTACTTCTAGGATAAACCTTACTTATATAGGCAATGTGCGGATAGGATGATTCAACGATGTGTAGCTAAAAGCAAAATGAATGCAATATTGGAATTCTGCCACACATCTTCTTACGGTGGGCATTTTGGTGGAACACATACTACGACAAAGATTTTTCAATCAAGGTACTACTAGCCAAGCATATATATTTAAGGATGCCCACCACTTCACCAAAACTTGTGACTGGTGTCAACGCAAGGGGAATATTGAAAAGTGGGATGAGATGCCGCTCACATCAATCCTTAAAGTAAAAGTCTTCGATATCTAAGGAATCGACTTCATGGGCCAATTTCCTCTTTCCCATGGGAACCTCTACATCTTAGTTGCTATTGATTATGTATCTAAGTGGGAGAAAGCCATTGCAACTCCCCTCAATGATATTAAGACGGTTATCAAGTTCATCTATAAGAACATAATTACACGATTTAGAACACCACGAGTTTTGGTTAGCAATGAAGGTACGTATTTCATAAACAAAGCTATGTCGACTGTTTCTCCAGAAGTATGATAGCTCTCAACTATAGCATTATTTAAGCTAATATCTTAATATATTCTAATGGTATTTGTACATTAATTAAATGAACTTTAGAGTTAGAATAGCATTAAGATGAGAAATTTATATAAATAAGATGCATGTATGATTTATGAGCTTAGATATAAAAGGATAGAGAAATCAGAGCATTTTAGAGTAAAATATGGATATCGAATGCTTTTCATACTTAAATGCCAAAGATCCCACACTTTACTTATTTATTGCTATATCTATAAGATTTGTGAATATGGTTAGCATTGCACTCAAAAGAAAAGCAGAAGGTTAGAATGTGCATCAAGACGCTTTGGAGGTTGCAGTACTGCGGGATCTTCCAAACATATTCGCAAAGGAATTAGAAACATTATTAGCATCACATCAAGAGGAATTTGGAATACTAAAATTATCACAAATCAGAACGAAAAAGCGATCATCTGTAGAACCGCAGGATCTTCTAAGCATATTCACAAAGGGCAAACCAATAAGATAAAAATTTAATGCAAAGCATTGATGTGGAACAACATATCAGATCAGATGCCAAAGCCTCAATAACCAAATAAGGAAAGAATTGCATGCAAAGCTAATGCCAACTATCAGATGACAAACTGCGGTAATCATGGGATTTATACTTTAATCAGCAAAGACGTGATCAATCAGAGAAAATCTATCTCAAGTATCAGGGGATAAGCTGTTAAAGATAAAATGCATTAAAAGGCAATAAAAGATATTTCCAAATCCAATCCTTGCCTTCCAAGTATCTGATTCCTTAGTCCCTAAGCAACTAAAAGCCTATAAAAAGGAAAAGAACCCAGAGAGAAGGTGTGCCTGTTTTTGGAGTTCTTCTCCCACACTTGGGATGATGGTTCTAAAGCAAAGTTTATGTTTTTATTGACATAGAGTCCTGTTCTTCAAGCAGCTGCCACCATTTATCGCTTTCTAGTTTATCTTTCCTTTGTTTATTTTATGCTTTATTCATTTCTAGCACCGTTGTTTCCCTTCGAATTGTTCTTGCATTTGAAGTAATCCAGTTTTCTTTTGCAATGTCTTTCGCCCATTTCTTATTTATTGTTTTCTTTAATTTCATGTCTAGCTAAGCATCTTAGGCAAAGGTTAAGGGTACGGGTTGTAGAAGCATGTACTAGGGTAAAGGAAGTTGTTGATTGAACATGTTGAATTAGAATCTTAATTAAATAGTAAATGTTGACTCATCCACACACACTAATAGGTTAAGAATCGGAAGAGGAAATAATGTATGGCTAGTTTGCATGTTTAGTAGGTTAGTATTAAGTCTTTCGTACTTTAAATCAGATTTTAGGAATAAACGCATAACTACTGCATACGCTGCGCCAGATAAGAATCACATTGATTCGCAACAGAAGTTGGGCTTAATGAGAACGGAAGCAGAAGCAGACGTTTGTTAGGCGAAGTATGGCAATCAATACTTACCGCATTTTACTCTAGGAGTTGCTAGACACCTCCCATAACCTTAACCCGAGCCTTACTTAGTTAATTTGGCATTTTAATTTTATTTCGCATTTAGGACAAAACCCAAATCCCAACACCATTGTTTTTACTTTCCTGCACGACCGTTAGATTAATTATACTGATTATAGACATCAATCCCTGTGGAGAACGATAAAATATAAATACTTATCACTTACTGCATACTCTACTGAATATACTTGCGTAGAATACGATTCCAAAGCGTGAGGCTTTAGCAATAAAGTCTTATAATTAGAATTTATCATTAGTTTATTTATACCACATTGAATAATTGTATTAAAGTACAAAATCTAACATCGAATAGCAATGCCATACCAGCCACAAAACTGACGATCATGCTGAGGTATTTAATAACTATAGATAATATAGTTATTGAAGCCTTATTTCTAATGCATTCTTGCATTTTATTTAAGAAATACTAACATTGTTGGTATAATTCCTGTTAGAAATTATGATATGCACATAAGATCAGCATGAGGAGTTTAGCGAGCCTAAAAGCCAACACAAGGGTTTATTTTGTGAAAAATTAAAGCGAATCAGGCACTTATTTTAGAAAACACAGGTCAAGAACTCAAAACTTGGTAATGCGGTATCTTTTTGTGCGGGATTTAGGAACGCTTCATGTCGCACGAGATGCCAGAATGCTCAGGCTAATGCTTCAATGGGATACAATAGCATAATATCAGTATGGCAAGAATTGAAGGAATATAGGGGTGTATTTTGATTTCACCATAAAAGATAACAACGAATTACGAAAAGTTCCAAAGATCATACTTAGGCCACAAGGTAGATAAACACCTATAAATATGTGAGGGATCGATTACCAAGGCATGCTGGTTTGTTAGGGTTTCGCCGCAATGGATTGTGAGGTTGCCGAGTGGTCTCGATTGAGCCCTCAGTCATGTCTACTTTCACTGGAACCCGAGCAAGCTAGTACCATGGTGTCTATCAAAGTTTAGAAATTCTAAGGGACAGTAGCGTCGGTATTCAGCAGCCTGTTTTACCTGTTCCTTTATTTTTATAGTTTAGGACTTGCAATTTGAATTCTTAACAGTAAGTTGTAACGCAAGCATGTGGATTTCATAATACAAATGTTTGTCCTGAGAACTTTATTGCCTTGTCACATTCTCATGGATATTTACATTCTTAATTAAGACGCATGCTAAGCAATAATAAAAGAACGAATAAAGAATTAGTTATAGGACATTGATAGCTCTCAAATATAGAATTATTTAGGCTAATATCTTAATATATTCTAATGGTATTGTGCATTAATTGAATGAGTTTTAGAGTTGGAATAACATAAAGATAGGAAATTTATATAAATAAGATCCATGTATGATTTAGGAGCGTAAATACAAAAAGCTAAGGAAAAGCTAAAGCTTCCTAGAATAAATTGTACGCTTTTTGTATTAAAATCTTAAAGACCCTTTGACTCGTTAAAATTATTATTATATTTGTAGGAGCTGAGACTACCATTAGCTTCACATTTAGAAAATTTGAAGACCGGGATGCGATATCGGAGGCATTGGAAAGTTACAGAATCGCAAGATCTTTTAGATGGAATCGCAAAAACTTAAAGGATTTAATGCAAAAAGATAAGCGGGAAGATAAAAAGATCAAATCACGGGAATTGAAGGATATGCTATAGAAAAGATATTCCCGATAAAAGATATTTCCTGAATCCAACTCCAATTTGGAACAAAAGATATTTTCCAAATCTTGCTCCAAATCAAATTCCTTGATCCCCAAGCATCATTGAAGCCTATAAATAGGAGAAGAACTAAGAGAGAAAGTGCGCCTGTTTTCAGAGTTCTTCTCTCACACTTGGGATTAGGGTTACGAAGCGAAGTTTATGTTCTTGTGACGAGGATTCCTGTTCTTCAAGCAGCCGCTACCTTTATTTATTCGCTTTATGTTTTGCAATGTAGTAGTTTAGGATTAGTTTTTACTTTATTTTCCTTATTGTTTCTCACATACATTATTTCTTCCAATGCAATATTATTTATATTTCATTGCCATGCTTATTCTATTCTTAACTATGTATAGCTAAGCATCTTAGGCGAAGGTTAAGGCTACGGGTTGTAGAAGCATATACTAGGGTAAAAGGGAGTTGATAAACTATGCATGTTGAATTAGGATCTTAATTTATAGTAAATATCAACCGATCATCCACATGAACTAGCAAGTTGTTAATTCGAAAGAAAAGATAACTTAAGTCTAATTCGCATGCTCAATAGGTTAGTGTCAGTCTTTACGCATTTAAGAAGAGTTTAAGAATAAACGTTCTACTATTGCATGTGACATACTGTTTAAAAAGCTACGTTGATTCACAGTGGGAGTCAAAATCAGCGTAAACGAATGCGAAAGCAAACATTTAGTCTAGGTGAAGTATGAAATTTACTACTTATCACTATTTACCCTAAGAATTGTTAGACGCTTCCCATAACTTTAACCCGATCCAATTTTATTTTCGCATTTAGAATTAAACCCAAACAAAACCTCAAACAAATTATGTTTGCTTTTCTCGCACGACTCTTAGATTAATTAAACTAATTATAGACATCAATCCCTATGGAGAACGATTAAATAAATATTTATCACTTGCTGCACTTTCGACCGTTATATACTTGCGTGAATGTGATTCTAAAGCGTAGGATTTTAGCATCTTACTCTTACACATTAATCATAATTATATTGCACTGAATTATTGCATCAAGATGATAAAATCTTACACTTTAGAATTGCATTCACTAGGGTAAATAATGGTAAGTAGTAAATGTCATACTTCATCCAGTCTAAACGTTTTCTTCTGCATTCGTTCACGCTGATTCTGACTCCCGCTACGAATTAGCGTAGCTTTCTAAATAGTACGTCGCATCAGACATGATAGAGGAAGATACGTTAATATTTACGGTTGTTACTTTAAATAGTGAAGGTCGATTGACAACCCACCTTTAGCTCACTTGTCGTCTGTCTTGAGAAATGGGGCACAAGGGATTGGCCCAACCATAATCGCTAGGTAATGCTTGATTTCTTGTATATTTAGGGAAAAGAGTAGAGGTAATCACCCACTAGTTGCATGAAAAGCAAATTGATGCCCGTGCAAAAATATCTAAAGAGGGACGCATGGCAAAGATCCAAGCGAAGCCATCTAATCGCAGCTGTTGATTCTTAACTTCTCTGACAAAGAGTAGAGACGTAAATCGTGGAGTAGGAAAATGTCAGAAGTGGAGTAGAGTGGTAGAATCGTGGAGCAGAACATTGTCGAGATGGTGTATAAAAGTTGCTAATTGTCATTGCTGAAGCAGACCCCATTTTTTATTTCGAGAGGAGAGAACGACGGAGATTTCACCGAAGCTAAATTACTTAGGATTTTTTGTCAACTGTAGTTTATCCCTCAGTCATTTCTTAGCGTAATTCTTAGTTTTAGATATTTTCATTTTTCAGTAAAATAGTCAGTTGTAGCAATTAGTCGCTGTAGTGACCGGAGCTGTAAAACGTTGGTTGAAGCTGGATTTAGAGTTGCTGTTTTTGTGATTTCGACTAGGCTTCTTCTTAACTTTGCTCCCTCTTTCTTATATTTATTTTATTTCTCATAAGCTTTATTCCAAACACTTTTTATATTTGAAATTTGAATGATCATGAAGTTTGTTTTAGACTTAGCTATGAATCTATTTACCATCACGAGGAACTAAACTATTAACTGGAAGGAAATAGGCAAGTAGGAGTAAAATGTTGTAGCATAGTTGTAGGGAGATGTCAAATGTGAATGCATATTGTTTTAACTTTAAATACATTCCATTTGATCAACCATTTGTGTTTGTTTTGCTTCAATTCGGAGAGAAGAGGAACAGAAAGACCTACATAGCATACACTAGGTTTGTTTAGCTTAAACTTTCAATTTAAGGAACTATTAGAGATAAAGTTCTCACTAGTGTTGTTGACTCTATTCTCATTAAAATGCTGAAGCTCGAGAGAGTCAGTGTTAGTGTAAATAAGTAGTTTGTTTCTCACCAATACACCTTACGGTTGCAGCATAATACTCCAAACAGTCCTAACCTTATTCTGATACCTTTACACCGATTAGACTTAGTTTTATCATCCTTTTTCAGTTAATCCAATTAGAACTTTAAATGGTCTATGTATTTTGCTGAAACATTTATTTCCCGCAAAGTATAACTAGGGGTGAACATGGGTTGGGTGGAAGAAGATTTTCAACCCAACCCAAATTTTCAGGTTGGCACTTTTCCAACTCAACCTAACCCAATTAAAGAGACAACCCAACCCTTATATTTTCGGGTTGGATTTGGGTTGGGTCATTGGGTTCATAAATATATATATATATATATTTTTTATCAAAGTAGTCATACACTATACATAAAAAAAAAAAACGATCTCCAATCATTATCATATAAAGTCAATGAAATGAATTTAAATATTAAATATGCAAAGTCCAGATAAGGTTGTTGGGAAAAACTGAGCTTATTCAATAAAAAAATCACTCATTATTAGTCCTACCATCATGGTTCATATAGAAAGATTTCAACTATATAATATAAAACAAATAGATAATTAAAACAACAAACATAAATGACATAATTCGACTTCCATAAAACAAATAGATAATTAAAACAAACAAAAATAGATGACATAATTTGTGTATATATTTTTATCATGATATATATAAATTATAAAGATTGAAAAAAGTGTTAAAAAAATATTGAAAAATAAAAAGTTTAACAATAATAATTAAATAAAATCAATATAAATATAATCTAAATGATTAAATAACATAATAATTATGTTATAGGTAATTTTTTTTAACTAAATAATAAATTTGGGTTGGTCAGGTTGGGTTGGATTAATTTTAGGTCAACCCTTGACCCAACCCAACTCATGAAAATTTCATGATTTTGAACTCAACCTAACCCATTTATGTATTTAACCCAATCCAACCCGTCAAATTGGGTTGGGTTGGTTCGGGCTACTCGGATTGTCGGGTTATTTGAACACCCCTAGTAGTAACTAGGATTCACCAAACCAATATTCTCAATTACTTGACTCTCATGTTTGTGAATGAAATGAATGGAACACCAAATCCCTGTGGAGATGAACTGTGCTTTAATTAAAACTTGTTGTTCATCAACTTCCATTTATTTTTAATTTAATTTTTAGAAGACAAAAAATTATCATTTAAAAAATAAATAAAATCTATGAAAGCACCATAATTATACATCATTAATATATTATATTTTAAAATTAACTTGATCAACATTCTAGTTAACATTAATTTACTAACTGTTGCATTATCTTTATTTTTTAAAAAAAAAAACTGTATCATTATCTCTAGATAAAAATTGTGATTTTAAAATACAAGACCCAAGTAAAACTCCTCTACAGTAAGGTAGGAACTAAAAATATATTGTTCTAAAAAATAAAAAGATGAAATAGCACCGAACGAACCCCGGGCTCCCACGTATCAGAGTTGGAGGCACGCAAAACGAGGAGTTCTTCAAAACGAGGAGTTAGAGCTCATTTGTGCATAACGCTTGAAGTCCATGTTCTACAATAGGCGACAATTGAAAGGAAGTTCTTAACCATCTAGGTTTTATCTTTTCGCTTTATTTTAGACTTATAAAGAAAAAATCAATATAATATTGAATTTCTTCGCATACTTCCAGCTTATTTGTGCATAACTGATATGAAACCCTTGGGAATTAAGTCTAACAACCTTGTCTAAGAACAAGACCTTTAGAACTCAAACCCAAAAACCCCAA
>JBBMKA010045270.1:0-20606 GCA_037833695.1 Sechiopsis laciniata | reverse complement strand
TCATTCTTTTAATTATTTATTCCTTTTAGGATTAGATTAAATATTATTTTCTATCTTTTCCTTTTATAACTAGGTAGCATCTTTTCCTTTTATGATTAGGTCATCTTTTTCTTTTATGATTAGATATTATATTTTTCTTTTATAATTAGGTATCTCCTGTACTCTATTTAAACTCATTGTTGGGTTCATTATTAAATGAAGAATTTAGAGAATTTGAATTTCCATCTTTCAAAAGTTTGTCTATTTAGAGCTCGGGTTTGCTGATTGTCGTTCGAGAGATTCAATTGGATTATTGGGAGAGCAGTTTGAGTATTGGGATAGGGTAAGGGACCCTTAACCCCTACTCGAGGCTTGTAGTTTAATATGTGAATCGCGATAATGTCACTTGTATGTATGTCGTAGCATCATCTCCATTGGTTTTTAGTCTTGTTTGTTTACTTGAGAGCATACATCTGGTGTTGTTATTATCTTGACTAGGACGAGCATGTACTTTTACTGCTTCAAGATATGATGTATGTTGGGATATGTGTGAATCCATGTATGCTTACTTAGAGAGTCTGTCTTGCGTGATGATTCATGCACAACTTGGTCTCCTCGTTTGGACCCAGACGAGTCACGACGACCGGATGGAGGATACTAGTAAGGCGAGTTTGGATAGTTTATTGTCGAGCTCACACTCTTGGCATGTGACAAGGTTCCTTGCTGCAGGACTTCCATGGATGGTCGGACGGCCAGACTCATGGCCCTACAGGATTTCTACTGTAGCATAGGGAGCCTCCTGGATATGTGGTAGGGTTTGTGGCCCTTGGTGAGTGTGTTGGATCCACCTTCACCGCAAGTTGAAACCTGTTGGGATTTGTGGTTCCCGAGCCACCAGGATACTCGACTTGCCGGATTCCTCGACCTGGAGTAGATTATCCCAAATTGCCCTAGAGATTCGTGGTCTCTTAAGGATTTAGGTCTTGGGTTTGTGGCCTTTAGACTAGGGTGTTCACGGTTCGGTTTGGTCCAGTTTTCGGCCAAACCATGAACTGAACCGAAGCTTTCGGTTCTATAAAATCTTGAACCATGAGAAAACCGACAATTTCAATTTTTGATCTCGAACTGAACCGAGCTTCTTTGATTCAGATCGGTTCGATTTGGTTAAAATCGATTCTCTTTTTATAAAAACATGGGAATGGATTATGGTTTTAGGATGTTCATCTATCGCATTCGGTTCAAAAACTCAAGGTTTTTTTTTCTTTTCAAAATGTGCAGTATCCATAGGCTTTGTATCGAAACTTACAACAAATATGAAACACTGAACCGGAGAATATGTACATAAGACTTTGATTCTAAACTCATGATGGTCACCACGAATTCTTAATAATACCTTTTGGGTTGCGAAATGCTCTCCCAACTTTTTTAGTCTTTAAGGAATGACATACTACAACCATTTCTTAGAAAATTTGTGCTAGTATTTTTTATGATATTCTCATCTATAGCCTGGCGATCAAGGATCACAAAACTCACTTGGAACAAGTGCTGCTGCAATTGTTGAAGAATCATCTTGTATTCAACTGAAAAGGTGTACTTCTAGGATGTCTCACATTGAATATCTAGGTCATATTGTTTCATCAAAGGGAGTTGCAGTCGATAAGATGAAAGTTGAGGCTATGGTGAATTTGCCCTTGCCAAAGAATCTGAAGGAACTCCAAGGATTGGTTATTATAAAAGATTTGTAGCTCAATCACTCTTTAGCATTTCCGTTAGCCCAGCAACCTAAAAAACAGCTTCGATTGGAATGATAAAGCCACATATGCCTTTGACAAGTTGAAATCACCATGAGTACGGTTCCTGTGTTGAAGCTACCCAATTTTGCAAAACCATTTGAAATTGAAGTTGATGCTTCAGGAGTTGGTATCGGGGTTGTCTTAATTCAAGAGAGTCATCTCATGGCATACTTTAGCTATGTTTTACCTCCCCTTACATCGAGTAAAGGCTGTTAATGAAAGGGAAGTTATTGCAATTGTGAGGACAATTCAAAAGTGGAGGCCTTATCTATTGGGGAGACAATTTATAGTTAGTACAGATCGAAAGAATCTGAAATTCATTCTCAATCAATGTCTAGTTACAGAGGAATATTAAAAGTGGATGGTCAAATTGATGGGATATGATTTTCAGATCATTGACAAACTTGGTAAGGATAACAAAGCTGCCGATTCTTTATCCCAATATCCCACACATACAAAACTTAAGTTCCATATCAGTTATGAAGGGTTTGAATACATTATACATCAAAGATAGTTCAGCAGCAGAAAAACTTATACTTGGTTAACAAGTTGCAGCAAGTGTTTCACTTAAAAGAGGACCTGTTGTACTACAGGGGAAGAATTATTCTGCCTAATGATTCTCCAACTATCCCTTTTATATTGCATGCGTTCCATTCATCTCCGGTGGGCGGCCATGGTGGAGTACTTTGAACCATTCACTGAATCACTATGAAACTTTATTGGAAGGGAACGAAGCCAAGAATAAGAACATCTGTGCAAGAATGTACATATCCCCTTCTGTCTCCACCCCTATTTTAAATACATCTTCTCGCATTGAACCTTTCCTCTCCACTATATTAGAAGATGAAAATCCACCTCTTCCCTTGAAAGAAACTTTTCTTTGAACCCTGATTGTTTAGAAACCCATTACTCCTCCCTTCTCCGGGCACCATCCTTCTACCTCTCCTCATTCCTTTGATCTTCTACCCAACACTCATTCACTACCCATTGAGCTTGTTGTCCATTAAGTTTTACCTGCTACCACTCTTCTCTCCAAGGCTCTTGATCCTCCCTCTCTTCTTGATTCAGATATGGAAGATGATATAAGTGTTAGTTGTATTGACTCGACATCTAATCATTGAGATGAATTTATATCTCAAGATCAGGATGAGTTTATCTCCCCTTCTAATTTAGCTGAACTAGCCTTATCCACCTTGTTGCCTCCCCCTGAAGATCATCAGTGTGCTCCAGTTGAGATTCCAGAAAAATTTGCCAATATTATTTCTGTGAAATGTAACTTAGTAGAATAGAACTTCTTATCTTATCCAATGAGAAAGGTACATATATATATAGACTTGAAGAAACCTAGCTAGAATATGAAATTACGACAAACGACGAGACTAAAATACTTATAAACTCTAACACTCCCGCTTAAGTTGGAGCATATACATTAATCATGCCCAGCTTGTTACACAAATAATTCACTCTTACTCCATTCAACGGTTTTGTAAAAATATCTCCTAGCTGGTCTCCTGTCTTCACATACGCAGTGGACACCAATCCTTGTTGTATTTTTTCAAGAAAAAAATGACAATCAATCTCGATATGTTTAGTTCGCTCATGAAACACTGGATTCAAAGCGATATGAATAGCAGCTTGGTTGTCACACCATAACTTGATCGAAGTCTGAACCTTGAAGTCTTAATCAGCCAGGAGTTGATGTATCCACATTACTTCACATACTGATTGTATCATAGCTCTATATTCTGATTCAGCACTCGATCGAGAAACTACATTTTGCTTCTTACTTTTCCACGAGATCAGGTTACCACCCACAAAAACACAATACCCAGAAGTTGACCTCCTATCATCGCTTGATCCTGCCCAGTTGACCTTTAAAAAACATTCAATTCTCATATGACCATGATCTTTATACAAAATCCCACAGCCAGGTGCCGCCTTCAAATAACATAGAATTTGTTGTACTGCTGCCCAATGATCCACAGTAGGTGACGACATAAACTGACTCCCAATGCTCACAGAATAAGCTATGTCTAGTCGTATTACGGTAAGATAATTCAATTTCCCCACTAACCTTATGTACTTCTCAGGATCTTCAAATGATTCCCCTTCCTTTGTAAAATGTATACTAGGCATCATTGGAGTATTGCATGGCTTAGCTCCCAATTTTCCTGTTTCGAATAGTAGATCAAGCACATATTTCCTCTGCAATAGAAAGATTCCTTTCTTGTTTCTCAGTACTTCAATTTCCAAGAAATACTTAAGCGAGCCCAAATCTTTGGTGTGAAATTGACTATCAAGGAACGATTTAAGGGATCATATACCCGACATATCAATTCCAGTAATGACAATATCATCAACATATACAACTAGTAAGATGATACTGCTCGTAGACCGACGATAGAAGACAGAATGATCTAATTTGCTTTTCTTCATTCCAAATTGTTCAATTGCTTGACTAAATTTTCCAAACCAAGCTCGTGGACTCTGTTTCAATCCATACTAAGACTTTCGAAGACGACATACCCTACCTTCATTCTTCTCCCCCTGAGCAACAAACCCTGGTGGTTGCTCCATATTTACTTCTTCCTATAGATCATCGTGCAGAAACGCATTCTTAATATCGAGCTGATGCAAAGGCCAACCATGAGAAGCTGCCATAGAGATGAACAATCTGACAGAAGTGAGTTTAGCAATAGGAGAGAACATATTAAAATAATCAATTCCATATGTCTGAGCATAGCCTTTAGCAACAAGACGAGCCTTTAAGAGAGCAACTGACCCATTAGGGTTAACCTTAACTACATACACCCATTTACATCCAACAACCTTCTTGCTAGCAGGAAGAGGAACTAATTCCCAAGTACCATTGCCATCTGAAGCAGAAATCTCCTCCATCATTGCATTACGCCAATCAGAGTGGGCAAGGCCTCAAGGAAAGTTTTAGGTAGCGAGACTGAATCGAGGTATGAAATAAAAGAATATGTCAACGAAGACAAGTTTGCATAAGAGACATGAGAAGAAATTGGATAAGTGCAAGTACGTTTACCTTTACGGAGAGCAATAAGAAGGTCGTCACTCATGCTTGGAACTGATGACAAAGAATTATTCGGGATCGGACATTCACCTGGAGGTTGTGCTCTTCGTGAGTAAACCTGAATAATGGGTAGAGGAGGATCAGACTCTGGCAGGGATGGACTAGGGGTGGACGTAGAAGTGATAGTTGTATATATAAAAAGATCATCCTTCTCCTGACTCGAGTTGGGCAATGACGGAGTGAAAGGTGTATCTTCGAAGAACGTGACATCACGAGAAACAAGATACCGATTCAGGCTTGGACAATAACTACGATACCCTTTTTAAACACGAGAAAAACCTAAGAAGATAATTTCAATGATTTGGGATCCAATTTTGTTAGTGAGCAAACATCCCAAACAAAGCAGGTACAACCAAAGATCTTTGGCTCAATAGAGAACCTAGACTTACCTGAAAAGAGAACATGATATGGACTTTGACCTTGAAGAACAGAAGACGGCATCTAATTAATCAAAAAACACAACTTGGAGATTGCATTAACTCATAAATGTTTTGGGACATGCATTTGAAAGGATAAGGCCCTAGCAGTTTCCAGAAGATGCTTACTTTTATGCTCAGCCACTCCATTCTGAGATGGAGTGTCAGCACAAGATGATTGATGGATAATGCCATGTTTAGAAAGATACAAATTAAGCATTTCTGAAAAATATTCACCCGCATTGTCACTTCTAAAAATTTTAAGAGACACTCTGAATTGAGTTTGAACTTCAGCATGAAAGTTACAGAAATGAGTCAATACTCTGAATTGAGTTTGAACTTCAGCATGAAAGTTACAGAAATGAGTCAATAACTCAGACCGATTTTTCATAAAATATAACCAAGTCATACGCGAATGGTCATCAACAAACGACACAGAATATCGAAACTCAGTCTTGGACACGACAGGACATGGACCCCAAATATCGGAATGAACTAACTCAAAGGGAGAACTTGCTCGTTTATCAACTTGAGGACTCGAACTAAGTCGATGAAATTTGGCATACTGACATGAATCACAATTCAAAGATGACAAACTATTAAACTGGGGATATACCTTCTTCAACACCCCGAGAGATGGATGACCTAGACGACAATGGACATCGAACGAGAAAACAACCCCCGAGCATGCAACGAGTTTCAAATCTTGACTTTCAAAGACATACAACCCTCCAGATTCACGTCCTTTCCCAATAATCTCCTTCGTATCAAGATCCTGAAACAAACAACAGCCAGGGTAAAATGAGACAAAACAGTTAAGATCACGAGTTAATTGACTAATGGATATCAAGTTAAAGGTCAATTGAGGTAAGTGGAGAACATAATGAAAAGAAAGAGACGGGGTAAGGTTGACAGTACCGGACTCAAGAACAGAGGCTTTTGACCCATCTGCTAACGTAACACTTGGCACAATGGCGGTGAGCAAATGGGTGGAGAAGAGTTGAAGATTACCTGTCATATGGCTAGTAGCACCCGAATCAATGACCCATTTGGTGAAAGACGAAAGGAGACAACAGATCATGTTACCTGGACCCACACTAGTTGTAGAATATGCAGTTCTGGAAAAAGACCCAACCATAGATAATTTTTCCATCAACCTGAATCACAAGCTTAGCTAACCACGAGATCTCAAAGCGAATCAATTCGAAACGCAACCAAACAATAACATCCAATAACACAAGAAACTGAGATAATACTTAACAGACAATGGAATCAAATGATCATATATCAATACTACTAATGCCAAAATGCAATTCCCAAAGAACAACAAAGACAAACGATCAAACAATCTTTTAGCCCAAAGGACTCAAATCCAACAATTTCGATAATCTCACTACTACTCTAGATTTATCAAAAACCCCATAAAATCTAAGCTTGAACAATCAATCAAATCTTAACTCCAACGAGGAACCCAAACTACGATTCTAGTCGATATTCTTAAACCAACAACACCAAACCAGCAACAAACTCATCAACAAATACCAGCAATAAGAAACAATCCCATCAAAAAAAATCACAAAACACTAAGATGTCAACGAAGTTCTCAAATACTAACTTCTCAAACTACAATCCAAATTTCATCTTTCAAAGAAAACATCACCATATCATCTAAAGCTACTTAACGAACACTAATCATATGGTAAAACACAAAAGAAAACAACCCCATCAAAAATTGACCTTTAAACGTCTCCCAAATCACCAACCTGAGAAGAAATAAACCCCGAAACACAAACCTCATTCACAAACCTCTTCGAAACATGGAGGCGAGAAAAATCCAAAAAAACCGGCAAGAATCGGCCGCCGCACGCGCCTTCATGCGCCTGCAAGTGGCAGCGGCAGCAGAAGCTTTAGGCACACGCCGCTCAGACGGGGACGAGACTTAGCAGTCTCGTAGATCGAGGGCTAGGCTTTTGTTTGGCGATGGCGGTGACGCGAGACTTGTCGGAGTGCGGCGGCGCTGGTGGTGACTCCAGTGGCTTGACAGTGATGGTTCGAAGTGCGGCGGCGAAACTTCTAAACCCTAATAGTCGGTTTTGATACCATGTGAAATGTAACTTAGTAGAATAGAACTTCTTATCTTATCCAATGAGAAAGGTACATATATATAGACTTGAAGGAAACCCTAGCTGCGAATATGAAATTACGATAAAGGACGAGACTAAAATACTTATAAACTCTAACAATTTCTCTTGTGGACTTCAGCTAAAGAAATATCATGGATCAAAAGTTTGCTTGGCCACATAAATCTCTAGATTTTTTTTGAATTATCAGTTTGTTTGGCTTGTTGCAGTTTCAGATTCTCCTTTTGTCTTTTGTAGTTGCTTCTTTTGCTTGGATTCTCGTGGCTCACATTACTTGGCAACTTTACCGCATCATGCAGATTTCAATTGAAGGATTGTCGGGTTTCATCAGTTTGTTCAGCCATTTGAAGCTTTGATTTTTTGGGATGGATTAGTTGTCACCCTAATGAATCTTGTAGCTCAGCATGTTGGTGGTTTTTTAGTTTGGCTTCTGTGTCTCTTGCTTGGCTCAGTTTATCTTGGTTTTGCAGTTCGTAGCTGTGTATCTTGGTGGACCTAAAGTTTTTTTTTTGCTTGCTTTATATTTTCTCTTTTTCTTCTGTAGCCATGTTAGGCACCATAGTCTTTTTGTTACTCTCTGTTTGGCAATCTGTAGCTTTTTTTCTTCTTTGTTTCTGTTGCTCTTCTTTGTTTCGATGGACCTCAAGCTTTGCTTTTTTTCATATTCTTAATCTTAATGAAAATCTTGTTTCTTATTTCAGAAAAAAATGTACCATTTGCAAACAAGCTAAGTATTTAACCTTGTCTCCCGCTGGACTTTTCATGTCTTAACATATACCAAATCAGTTTTGGAGCAACATCTCCATGGATTTTGAGGTGGGGCTACCCAAGGTCGATACTTATGATGCCATACTCATGGTGGCCAATCGTTTATCAAAATACGCTCACATCATCCCAATTAAACACCTATATATCGCCAAGTCAATCGCAACTGACTTTATCAAAGAAGTTGTTCATCTGTCTCCATGGGATAGCTCTTATTTATAATAACCCAAACATTCATTAAAAAAAGAAAGCCCCAAGGTTGATACTTATGATGCCATACTCATGGTGGTCAATCGTTTATCGAAATACGCTCACATCATCCCAATTAAACATCCATATATCGCCAAGTCAATTGCAATTGTTTTTATCAAAGAAGTTGTTTGTCCGTCTCCATGAGCTAGATTTTATTTATAATAACCAAACATTCATTAAAAAAAGAAATGAAAGGAAAAACAAAGAACAAGAGGGGCATCCACAAAAAACAGGAAACCTAATAAAAACGGTCTCCAATAACACCTGACTGAACTGTTCAGAATTAAGTCCCTCATCCGAGAGTTGCACTACCACGGAATCCTCTCCAAAACATTTATCAGGCAATATGGAAGGAAAAGTACCCCACGAAGATTAAATTCTTCATGTGGGAATTACTCTATAGTGCCATCAGTACGGGGATATTTTACAGAGAAGACTTCCTCACCTTGCCATCCCACCTCACTGATGTTCTATTAGTAGATACAACTTGGAGACTCAAACTCACCCACTGATATTGTGTATATATGTTATACCCTTTTGGAACCACATGCACCAAAGCTTTTCATGGAGTTCCCCTCTTCCTGGAGACTGGAAATCGATGCTTGCTCTTACCCTATGTGGTCACCCATTCAAGAAGGAGAAGAAGCTACTTTGGGAATACTTCATCCAGGCTTATTGTTGGAACATATGGATTGAAAGGAAACATCGCATCTTCCAAGACAAAGCATCATCTTATAATTGGATCATAGGTAACATATGAAGGGAAGAAGAGCAAATAGGGCATGATGATTGTTAGAAAGCATGACTTGAGAGGCACGGTGGTTGAAATATCAATAAAGAGGATTGTTATTGATTCTACTTAGTTTGTTCTATCAGAATTTTGTGCTCTTAGATCAAGTTGGATTTTTTCCCCTTTTCTGAGAGCATATTTTGGGATTGCTAATGATCAAATCGATCAGCCTCAATACATCTCCTTAACTAGAAGTACAAGTCAAGAAAAATATTTAGATTGTGTACCCATAAAACCAACCCAATTCCCTTGAACCTCACAAAGGATCTAGGAATATGGGCCACTACCCTGCTGGTAAAAGGGAACCATACCATGACTTTCATCTCAGAAGACAGAACAGAACTATTGAAGTGAAAAACGTAATACTTATTCGTATTTAAGTTATAAATGAGATAAGTACTGCTACCTTCTGAGCAGTTAATCTCCTAATTGATGGGGCTCTTGCCATAGAGGAAGCAGCCGCAGCTGCAGCAACCCGAATTCTGCAACAAAAAAAATAGAAACAAATCAAACAATAACTTTTAGTATGCGGCATAGTGTGTTCAAATGAACTAATTAAAAGCATCAACTGCACTATACCTTTTGTGCACATCAACATATTCATCTGTTTCATCAACAATCTCTTCCTGCATCAGTCTAGACATGTTATACACTGCATAGTTTAAAATTATAGGTAATATATTCCAAAGAGAAGTGGGCGATGTTTGATAGGCCTTTAGTGACTAAGGTGTATTATTGAAAGGAAAAAGAAGAATAAATGAGAAATGTTGTGTGGGGGGTGGCTGTGGGCCCCAGTTAGTTCGGCGTGAAGGAGTTCGTTAAATATATATATAGAGAGAGAGGGACATTTGAGGGGATCTTTTTGGCATTTTAGCTTTTTCTGGACTTTTCTCTTGAGAAGATTGTTGAGAGGATAGGAACTCTGTAATTCCTATAGGTTATCTTCTACTGTTTTGAGCAAGGTTTTGCTGGGATATATATAAGTTGTAGGCAGAGCCTAACAATGTTTTACCTGCAAAAGTTCTTCAAATACATCTTCAAGGGTGATGATGCCAATAACTTCACCATCTTCAATGTCCTCTGAAGAATGGTTCAACCCATTTATAGAAGAAGCATCATTGCGTCGGTATGAAGATTGCGGTATAGCCTTGGAAGTTCTATCGATATCAAGGGCTACACTATCTGAATTCTCGTCCTGCTTTTGTAGCAAAGGAGTTGTCAGCAGGGATTCCATGCCTTTGTTTTCCTCATATTCTTCGCCACCCAATGGAGGAAGAACCTTGTTTTTTCCTTTTACTTTCACCACAGCAGCCATGTGGCTACTTCCTTTCTGAAATTCATTCAATATGTCATAAAGTGGCATGTCCGAAGGAACCCTGACATTCATAAACATAAAAATAACAATTTAAAAAATGCTTCAAAAAAATTAGTAAGGGGACACAAAAAGAGAGAGCGTCAAAATAGCAAGCACACCTGGGAATCCTCCGAATGGAAACGGCACTGACGGGGGTGTCTGTTTCTGGTCGTACTGTTAAGAGACTTTTTACCTAATTCCAGAGGTGTAAAGAGTCAGCACCAAAAAGAAGAAGAAATTAATCGGCATTAAAGAAATCAGGCCTACCAATAGAAGACCGATAATATTCTTTGGATTCCCAGAATAGACAGGAACTCGACTATGACCACGAGCAAGGATTTTTCCCATTGCTTCCCTGAGTTAGTTGTTCACGTATCTTTTAAGAGTGCAGAAACTCATTAAAAGAAATACATGTTTATTGTAAAAGGCAGGCATAAGAATTCACATCAAATACGGCTATTGACGTACAGGCTTCTTTAGAAATTACTCAAAAGCCAACAAGAAAAAGTAGCAGCATTTTTTTAGCTAGCTAGGCGCAACCATGAATAGTACCGACATCAATAATAATAGTCATTAAACTAAAAAACTACCCACTATCCCGTATACTCCAAGGTAAAAGCAAATTTCAACATGTAAATTTTTCACCATTCTGTCTCCAACGTTGAAGATAAGAAATTAAAAAGTGGTGACTGCCAAAAAACTTGAGCACCCTTACCAGTCCAATTTTGAATTTACATCCAAGGAAAAAGTTGATTCAATAGGTGTCATAGCCTCCTCAGCTGTCTGTTCAAATTAGATACAAAAAAAGTTCCAATAAAAAAGCTATCCAACAGAAGTAAAAGATAAACAGCAAATTGATGAGACTGCATCAGTTACCTTTTCAGTTAAATCTAGAGCTCCACTAATGATTGTTGTTTCATCATGGGTAAGTTCACCACCCTTTCCAGCCTATACAGAAAAACTTAGGTTTAACAATTTTAAAAATTATGGAATTTAAAGAACTTAGCGGCAAACATATTCATGTACCTCCAGACTGTGGATGGATACAAGAGCTTTTAATTGTGCACGCCTAAACAATGCCTCATTGTGTCCCAGCAGACAGTCAAGAATCTAAAGGACAAGAGAAATTTTTATTGGCTTTAGTAGTCAAGATTAATGAAAGAGAAGAGAGGATCAAATAATGAAAGGGTAAGATCATAGGAAGCAGCCAACATTTATAAAATAGGTCTCAAAGAATAAATTATAAAACACTTTTATATAAAAACCTTAGTTCATCTCAATATTATGATGCACTAATGCCAATGGAAAAGAAATTCGAAATGGTGTTATCATGCACATAAACAATTAAAAGCCGTACGTACTGCAATAGCAAACCTGCATACTTCTTATTCTACAAGAAAAGAAGCTTAGCATGCATGTAATGGAACCTTTCAAAGAACTAGCTATAACCAAAGCATAGCCACCAAAAGTCGTTGGCTTGCAATACCCTGTGATTATTCTAAGAGAATCTTCAGTGTCTACAGCTAAACTTAAACTAACTCTCCAGAACTGGCATCAATATTGTACAAAACAAACTGTAGAAACCGTAATTTTTTCTATTTCTCATTGAAAGAATATCACGTATATATACACGCATATTAGGGTTTCCTAATTTCACAAAATATTCACACAAGAAAGAAATAAAATCTGCTATCTATGAAAAATCTATCCTATTAAAAAAAAGGAATAAAAGTACAATTACAGGACTACCCTTCCTAGTTTATTTAGCATTTTCAATACTCCCCCTCAAGTTGGATTGTATATGTTATATAAACCCAACTTGCGACTTAAATCTTCAAAGGAAGGTAGATAAAGATTTGGTGAGGATATCTACCAATTGTGTTTAGTGGGGACAAAGGTGAGTTCAACAACTTCATTATTCAATTTCTCTGAGATGAAGTGTCGGTAAATTTCAACATGTTTTGTCCTACATGGTGGACAGGATTCTAGGCAATGCTTATAGCAGCTTGATTATCACACTTCATCTGGATAGGAGGTGAGCAATCCTTTCCTAGTTCATCAAGGACTCTCTTAATCCATATACCCTCACAAATGCCATGAGCCAATGCCCTATATTCAGCTTCTACCGTCCTCCTAGCAACTACTGATTACTTATTGCTTCTCCATGTCACAAGATTACCCCATACGAATGAACAATAACTTAACGTAGATTTTCTATCAGTAATATCACCAGCCCAATCTACATCAAAATATATTTCGATATTTCTCTTATCAGTTCTCTTGAACAACAATCCTTTCCCTAGAATCATTTTTAGGTATTTGAGGATCCTGTAAACTGCTTCCATATGTTCTTCATTTGGGTTATGCATAAACTGGTTGACCGCACTAACAGCAAATCCTATATCTGGACGAGTATGAGAGAGATATATAAGACATCCTACAAGTCTTTGATAACTCCTCCTATCCATAGGTTTACTCTCGCTATTCATTCCAAGTTTCTTTTGAGGATCCATAGGACAAGCTATTGGTTTACACCCTAGCATACCAGTCTCTTTAAGAAGATCTAACACATATTTCCATTGAGATAAAACTATGCCAGTCTTTGATCGTGCAACCTCCATTCTGAGAAAATATCGGAGATTTCCCAGATCTTTGACTTTAAATACTTGAGCTAGGTGATCTTTTAACTTTTGCAGTTCATCATCATCATTTCCAGAAAGTATGATGTCATCAACATAAACTATTAGGAGAGCAATATCTTTCTCAGATCTTCTTTTGACAAATAATGTATGATCTGATTGACACTGTAAATATCCAAGGCTAATAACAAAACTTGAAAATCTGTCAAACCAAGCACGAGGAGATTGTTTAAGCCCATGGAGAGATTTCTTCAATTTGCATACATCTGTTGAATTGAAGTTCTCTTCGTATCCAGAAGGAATATCCATTTAAGAAGACATTTTTAATGTCTAACTGTTGGAGATCCCAATCTAAATTGACCAATAATGACAGAATAATCCTTATAGTATTAAGTTTGGCAACAGGAGCAAAGGTTTCTTGGTAGTCAATTCCATACGACTGGGTGAATCCTTTAGCAATAAGTCTAGCCTTCAATCTCTCAACACTTCCATCTACTTTATGTTTGACTGTGAAAATCCACTTGCATCCCACAGTGCATTTTCCCTTTAGAAGATTCGTCACCGTCCATGTCTAATTTTTTCCAAGTGCTTCAAATTCTTCTTGACCACCCTTCGCCAACTAGGATGTTTTAATGCTTCATATATGTCGACAAGAGTTTGAACATTGTCAATAACAGAGATAAAGGCTTCATACGATGCAGATAACTTATCATAGGACACATAATTCCCTATAGGATGCATAGTGCAACTCCTGACTCCTTTCCTTATGGCAATAGGTAGGTCTGAATCATCAACTTCTGGAAGCGCCTTTAAACTAGTGTCCTCTTCTTCTTCCTCGCGCTCATCTTCTTGTATCGATTGTTAACAGATTAAAGTCGGTTCAGACATTTTGATGTGTTGTTCTATTCCAGCCTCGACCCTCCCAACTTGTTTGCTTCTTCTGGAATATGTGAGAAGTTTTTCATTAGCAATTGGAGACATTAGAGATGAATTCACAAACGGAGAATTCCCAGACAAATGAGAAGGCATTGGTGGTGAATGCACAGAAGGAAAATTCACAGACGGATGAGTAGGTTCAGGTTCAGGTTCAACTTCAACTTCAACTTCAAGTATTGATGACAACAACTGATTGTCGTTTCTTGTCTCCCCCTGAGTATCAGTTTTGGAATAGAAAGGTAGGTTTTCAACAAAAGTGGCATCCATAGTGATATACACTCGTTTTGTACTAGGAGAGTAACACTTGTATCCCTTTTAAGTTGGTGAATATCCTAGAAAAATGCACTTATGTGCTCGAGGGTCCAATTTGCCACGATTCTGAGAATGAACATGAACATAAGCAGTACAACCGAACACTTTGGGAGGGAGATCAAGAGATGGGGTACGTAGGTGCAGAAAAGACTGAAGGAAGACTTGATAAGGAGTTGAAAAATTGAGGACTCGGGAGGGCATACGATTTATTAAATATGTAGCAGTCAGAATAGCATCTCCCTAGTAATATTTAGGAACATGAGTTGTAAACATGAGACATCTAGTGACTTCTAAGAGGTAGCGATTTTTACATTTAGCAACCCCATTTTGTTGAGGAGTTTCAACGCATGAGCTAATATGAACAATTCCTTGTGTGGACAGATATTTTCCCATACAAGAACTAAAGAATTCTTTGGCATTGTCTGTCTTAAGGACATGAATCTTGGTTTGGTACTGATTTTGAATCATATTGTTGAAGGTTTGAAAGTGATCGTAAACTTCATATTTTTCTTTCATGAGAAAACCCCATGTCAGACGAGTGTGATCATCAATAAAAGAGACGACCACCGAGCCCCAAAGATATTTCTTGTTTTGGAAGGCCCCCAAACATCGCTATGGATTAATGAAAAAGGACTTGATGGTTTATAATCAATACTCGGATAAGAACTTCGAGTATGTTTAGCAATTTGACAAACATCACAATTAAATAAACTGGAATTTTTATTATGGAAAAAATTGGGAAATAACTTGGATAAATACATGAAATTTGGATGTCCTAATCGATAGTGTAAGAACATGATCTCACGATCACTAATAATGCTACAAGAAACATGACTACTTGGAATGAATGAAGATAGATGACTACTACTAGAACCTAAACTTCTGTCTGCATTCACTAGTGACTCTGGATCACATTTGAGGAGGTAGAGACCAGAACGGAGTTCAGCACTGCCAATCGTCTTTCCCGACTTTAAATCCTAAAAAACACATACATTGGGATAAAATTTAGTCACACAATTAAGGTCACAAGTCAATTTACTTATCGAAAGTAAGGTACACTCCAAATTAGGTACATGCAAGACAGAGTTTAGGCATAAATTTTTAGTAACATGCACATAACCTGTCCTAGTACTCGGGATTGTGACCCATCTGCAATCCTCAAAAAGGAGTTGGATGTGTCAGCCTGATAGTTTTGGAGTAAATTTTGATTTCCTGTCATGTGGTCTAAAGCCCCAGTGTCTACAATCTAGGGTTGTTTTCCTCTTTTGCTTGTTGTCAAGGCAGTAAGGGCAGCTGTTTGAGCAACTGAACCTGCCCCTTTCATTGTATGACTTATAATGTTCTACAGTTCATCTATATGTTCTTTGCTAAACACAGATGACTTTGTACCGGGGGAATTATCTGGAGTTGTATTCACCACATGCGCCTTGTTATCACGGTTCCCATGCTGCTTAGGTTTCGAGTCATGAGGTTTCCCATGTATTTTCCAACACGTATCCTTCTGCAGTGCTCACACCACAGTGTGTCACTTTTCTGTTAGTTGTCCCCTGACCATCCTGAATTATACCTTTTTTAAACAAAGGCAGAAGATTCTGGAGTTGTCAAGGTCAATTATGTAGTTTTCATCATAACACTTTTTCTACTTTCCTCACTCTTTACTTCTGAAAAGGCTTGGCGAAGAGTTGGTAGTGGTTTAGTCCCCATAATTCTCCCTCTCACTCATCGAGACTATTATAAAGGCCAAAAAGAATTTTGAATGTTCTCTTCTGTTCTAGAAATAGATTGAATTGGGTTGTATCCTCAGTACACTTCCATGAATGAACTTCAAACATGTCTAGTTCTTGCCATTGACGGGACAACTTATAAAATATTCAGTTACGGATAAGTCTCCTTGACGAAGATCCATGAAGAACTGATTCAATTCGGAAAAGTTTTGAAGTATTTTCCTAGCTTGAATATGTTTCTTTAGTTGCTTCCCAAATCTAATGGGTTGTTTGATATAAGAGGAAGTTTTCACCTATCTCATTTGTCATGGAATTAATCAACCATGACATGACCATGTTATTTTCTATTTTCCACTTCTTGAATTCATGGTCATTCACTTTGAGTTGTTCTTTATCTTTTGACAGATAATCATCTTTTCCATTTCCACAAATAAACATCAACACCAATTGTGACCATTGTACATAATTGTGACCATTTAATTTATGCCCAGTGATGTAGTGATTGGAAGATTCATGACTTCTAGAATTGTCAACACCATTCTTGGAAGAAGACATGATATACTTTGAATCAAGACTAATTTTTAAGTAAACTAGAACACTAACTAAGGCAAGAATTAATTACAAAAAAAAAACTTATTGTTTGCAAGTTGGAATTAACTCAGAAGTTGCTGGAATTGAGTCTTCATGACGCTGGAGTTAAGAGACTGAATAATGAAGTTGCTGGAAGTTGCAGAATTTGCTCAACTTGAATTCGCAGACGTCTATGTCGACTGCATATTGGGCTTTCCGCGAAGGAAAAGATTGGGTTGATTAAGGACAAATTGGCCAACTGAAGATTTCAAATTTAAGTGACAGAAAGGTACGAAGGTTGATTTCAATTGGGAAAAAATTGGGTGATGGCCAATTGGGAAAAAAATACGGTGGGGAAAAATTAGGATTTTTGTTGACGCTCTGATACCATGTAGAAACTGTAATTTTTTCTATTTCTCATTGAAAGAATATCACGTATATATACTCGCAAATTAGGGTTTCCTAATTTCACTAAATATTCACAAAAAGAAAGAAATAAAATCTGCTATCTACGAAAAATCTATCCTATTAAAAAAGGAATAAAAGTACAATTACAGGACTACCCTTCCTAGTTTATTTAGCATTTTCAATACAAACAAAAGGTGCAAAAGATATCAGTAAAGCCTCCTCAATCATGCTCCTAAAGGTGCTATGAACTACTTGAGCATCAACCTAACCTTTTTGTGAGAACTATACAATTAATTTGAATAAGATATATATCAATAGCAGTTTTTTCTATCTTGACAAAAACTTTGTATAGATAAAGACTTGATAACGGCTTCTATTGTAAATTGTAATTAACACAAACAAAAATTACTTCATCCTAATCAAGGAAATTTCTCTCAATTACTGCAACTCACATGTTTAGTGAATAGTCAAACTAACAACAAATTTTGAAAATTACCTTCCCAATGGGATAAGCAATTGGATAGCAAAACACCATCAAAATTCGAACAAGACACACAAAATTGGCGCCAACAGCAAGTCCATAGCGGGTGCATATTGATTGTGGTATAACCTAGCAATAACAGAACCCATTTCAAAGCAAACAGGATCAAGCATTCATAAAAGGGAATCAAGGTTAAGGGAAAAAACCAGGACAAGCTAGGAACAAGAAAGCGATATACCTCTCCAAATGCCAAGACAAATGTCACAGAAAGAATTATAGCAACATACTGATTAAAAAGTTTGTCCAAGTATATAGGAAGTGCCTGCAGATAGCAAAGGCCAAAACAGTAAAAAGCTATACCAAACTCAGTATAGGAATCCTCAACGCCAGAACGACCGGATCATCAATGAAAAGAAGAGACCATTCAATCTTTTCATTGAATCCCTTATTCATATTGCTTTTTTTTAGTGATTATAGTTTATCTACTGTCATTATACTCTCATTTCTTACTTATTTTGTAACTTTTTCATTCATCAATGCAAGAGTTTGTTTCCAAATTTACTAGTTCTAATTCCTCATTTAAAAAGAAATGAAGAACGCCCTCATTTTTTATGAACTAAAACGACTCCAGATCCAATCAGTTGAATTACCTCCATTGCAATGGCATTGCATAAGAGCAACGTAACAAGAAGCTGGTGCTGCTTCTTAACCACTGGAAGAATAGCCGCTGAAAATAAACAATCGCAATGAATGACACAGCACAATCATAATCATAATCATAATCATGTATCCCAAATTAGATTGAAAACAACAAACCGGCTTGTTTCTTCTCCTCGGGGGTGCCACTCCGTTGAAGAATTTCGAGGTCGACGAGACCGAGAGACATGAGACCGAGGGTCAAACCAGACATGATTCCGGCGAATAGAACAAGAACGCAAGAGATCCCGGCGTAGGTGAACCACAACACCGATCCGAATGGAATCCCACCGGCTTCCGATTCCATGATCGAATTCCGAGTGACCATTCGAGTCAACATCACCGCATTCATGAAATGCATCGTTAATCGTCTTCTGATTCTCCGTCTTTGTATCAGCGCCGCTGAATCTCTATCTCTTCTCTGCGCTTCGCAGAAGAAGCGTTTCGGGTTTCTTGATTTTCCGGTACTGGCTGTGTTTAGTTTCTCTGGTGGTATTCTTTTTTTTTTTTTTTTGGACAGTTCTGGTGGTCTAAATAAATTAACAAATATTTCCTTTTTTTCTATTCATTTTCTAGGTTAGGATAGGTGCACTTTAAGTTTGGATTTAGTAAGATTCACTGGAGTGGAGTCGAATGGTTAATACTATTTGGGGTAATTAACTATTCGTTTGGTGATTGAAATAATATGGTTGGGATGATTAACCATTTTGAAAATTGGTATTAGTAATAGTTGAGTGATTAACTACTCATTTGGGATTGATGTTAGAAATGGTGGAGAGATTTACTGTTCATTTGAGAATTAGTGTTAGTAATAGTTATTAACTATTTGTTTAAGTATTGATATTAGAAATGGTGGGAGACTAACTACTTGTTTAGGAACTGGTGTTAGTTGTTGATATCGAAATTGTTCCTCTAGGATCAATGGTAATATTTGTACTATCGAGAACAAGATGCTTGCAAATGACAAAGAGATGAGCACACCGGTGTGGTGTGAGCCACAGAGCCTTTAATGCATAAGTCGCAGAAAGATAGGAAAAATAATAGAATGAGGGTTTAGAGAGCTAGAGAGTTTATGTGTTTGGAAAATAGCTTAGAATTAACTTATTTCAAATGATAGAATCTGACGCAATTTATAGTGATCGGAGTTGAAACTTCCTCTAACCCCATTATTGTTCCTCGTTATGGCATTCTTAAAGGGTAACGTTTGTAACATTCGGCCATTAAGCTTGAGGTAAAGGAGTTAGTAGCTCTCGGCCATTACGTTTCTTCCTCTGTGAATACATGTTTGTCAACAATTAGGTTGCTTGAGGCATAACAATCTTGAGAGGGTTAACAAGTTCTTAACCAACCCCTCAGAGGTTTGGTCTGTACTTTGTCACCTCTAATGAGGTCAGAGTTTGCTTTGGCTAACCCCTTAGGGGTCGGTTTCCCTTTGGTCGTTGAGGGTATGTGATAACTCTCAAGAATTGAGAGTTAAAGTAGCTTAAAAGAACATATTTTTATTAGAATTTGCTATAATAAAGTAATTTAATATTGAATTTCGCCCCATCATACTAAAAGTTTTGCTTTAGCAAAACATCCTTTAGTTTTCTGATTATGATGCATTTTAGAGGTTCGCTACAGCGAAACATGCTTGAATGTATGCAAATTTATAAGTGTTTAAAGAAGTGATATTTTGTAGTTTGTCTGCAGCATTCCTGATGGAGAGAAGCGAAATTCACACAGGAATGAGTTCGCTCAAGCGAACGGCAGCACCAAGCGCGCAGTAAAAGCTTTCCACATTGCAGTAAAGAGTCTGAAGTGCCCTCAATTTTGCCTAAGCGAAGTTGATTCTGGCAAAAGCGCATCTACAAAAGATCATGGAGCAGAGCATCTTTTGGCAGTCCCAGAGTAGAGAATGTCAGATGTTGTCCAGAGGGTACAAGGGATCGTTGAGTAAAGAAGTCAGAGACTTGTCGCTTGAGCTGCAGTATAAATAGAGGCATTCTCCTTCAGAGAAAAATATCACCCACTTTTGGGTCGATCTCCATCTGTGGGTCGATCCTCCGTCGAACTAAATTCAGATCAACTTTCCTTAGTTTAGCCATAGTTTAGTTGCTTCTTCCGCATTTCCAGTTGTTCAGTAGTTTAGCTTAAGCATAGTTGTAGTTAGCCGGAGTTGCAGAGACTTCGTCGAAGCCAAATCAGAATTGCTGTCTTTACGATTCTGACTAGGCTTCTTCTAAACTTTGTTTCTCCTTTTATTGCTTTCGT
>JBBMKA010045249.1:0-20609 GCA_037833695.1 Sechiopsis laciniata | reverse complement strand
ATAGATAATACAAAAGGTTTAAATATATATATATATATTTTTTTTTTTTTTTTTTTTTTTTTTTTAAATAATTGTAAAAAATCATTTACCAGTAGCAATTGTAAATAATGCTAAACCATTCATAAGGCTACTAAGTTTTGTGTTGATGATTGAGCTTAAATTGGAGAGCAATGGTGTGGGCATTAATGGAGTATAGTGACACATGGCAACTCAATGAATACTTTCAATGGAAAACTGAAAACATAAACTATTTTGTTATGAGAAAGTGTCAGTGAGATACGGAGGACCCAAGAAAAGGAGGGTATGGGTCAGTCAGGCATATGATCGAACACTTAGGCTGCATTTCTTCAAACTTAAAAAACTAAACTCGAAAATGGCGTCTCATTCCCACTCTCCATGTGCTTTGTCTTCCCTCATCTATTTCCTTTCCTTTCAACAACAACTAATGCGGATTCGATTTTATTCTACTCTCCACTAATATCCAAAATTACGAAAGATGAGCCAAACATTTCATCATATTTCATACAAAACTGATCTTAATTTTTTGACTTCATTAGCCTATATCATTATCTGGTTTGATTAAGCATAGCTAAATAAAGGGTGTTGATCAATTTCATAAGATTTGAAGAAGTAAAAGATGAGAGAAAAAAAACGCACCGTAATAGAATAATGGTCCTATTTTGTCAGCAAAAGAACAAATGAAGGCGGAGAACGTACCTGGATGAGTGGCGGGCATCGACGACGAGAAAGAACAAGAAGGCGGCGGGTGGCGGCACGAACAGAAGAAGGCAGCGGCGATGGGGAAGGGAAGAGAGAATTTAGGGATTTAGGGATTTGAGAGGAAGGGAAAATCGTGTATTCTTGCTGAGTTTAAGAGGCTATATTTTTTTATTTTTCAATTACTCTACGCTGACGGAACATTGGCTCCGTCGGCATAAATCATCTTTTAATTTTTAAAAGTACTCTACCCCGACGAAAACATGTTTTCGTTGGCATTGATCTTGTTATTTCCCCCCAATTTTTCGTTTTGGGGGGGATTTCTTACCTATGCCGACGTATACTATTATTCCGTCGGCACAGATGAAGTCAAGGCCAACGGAAGCAGTTTCTGTCGGCATAGACTATCTTCGCCGACGGACTTTTGTTCCGTCGGCAAAAACTGTTTTTCTTGTAGTGTCTTCCTAACCTTTTCCATTCACTCTTTTACTAACCTTGCTCATACATACAACAACTCTAGTCTCTTACTTAATCTCTTTCTAAAATGTATACAAGGAAGCTAATATACAATATTTTTTTTTAACAAAATTCAATCAAAAACTTATCTCAACGATCAAATTCAAGCTTTATTAAAAAATCAACAACAGAAGAATTCCACCCAACTTAATTTAAAGGTTTAAGTTGATTTATTAACTTAATTTAATTAGGTTGAGTTCAAATGAATAAGGAGTACAAGGAGGAGGAATCGTTGTAATCAACCGCAAGAAGGAGGAACCTCGTTTAATTTTTAGGGGATTCAATCATTTGAAAATCCAATGAGGAGAAAATGATAAGAAACCTCCTTTAATTTTTAATTCAAGGAGAAGAAACCTAATTTAGTTTCTCCACATAAGGCTCCTAAAGAAGGAGACTGGACAAAGGGTAACCTTGTTTAAAATTTTTCGCTTTGTTGCCTTTTTTTCTTCTTATTTGATTATTGTGTCATAACTTGTTTGATGGACCTTGTTGGCGATGGAAGTTACAAATAGTTGTCTCACTAGACAATGACAACCTAATTAAATAGTTCATAATTTAAGTTTGTGTTATACTTAGAGGTGGAAGCTTTAACTTTTAGGTTCTATGATAAATATAATCAATTGAACCGTTGGATATTTTATCTATTATATATCTTTGTATAAAGTTCAATGGATGATTTGCAATGGCAAGGAGACACTATTCTGGTATTATTGCGCATTTGCGGTACTCTTATACATTACTTATTCACGTTTTTTTGCTCTCACTTTGCTCTTTCTTTGCACCAAAAAGCTATTCTTAAACATCATCATGCAATGTCGATTTTCATTAGACTATGTTTATACATTGTTACTTTCTGGATTTAGTACTTTGTTATAGCTAGGTTTTATTTTGTCTTTGTTTGAAGAAATAAGGACTTCTCTCTCTAGTGATGACATTAGGGGTTATGAATATGGTTCTGCCTATGTACCCACAAAAATTTTCTGAATGTTTGAAGGTGCTAGTGAATATTTTCTACACCTTGTATGAGTCAAATTTCTATCATTTCATTATATTGCTATGTAATATTTTCTACATCTTGTATGAGTAAAATTGAGTGTGCTTCTTTTAAAAGATTTTAAATTGTGGAATATTATATTTTTATTTTGGTTTCAAATCGATTGCAGTCGCCGACATTTCTTCTCTCACATAATAAAATCCCCTCTCTAGCTTCCTCCATTGTTGTTGATTTTGAAGCTTCGATCTAACCTCATTTATCTTTACCAAAGGTATTGCATACCCTTACCATTTCTTTCAATTGTATACGTGTTTATGTTTATGTTTGTTTCACCACTTTTTGTTTACCATAAATATGATTTACTTTTCTTGATAGTGGAATTGACCTTGTGAAGCTTCCAATTGCTTAACGACTAATGCATCAAGAATTTTTTAGAGTTGTGAAAGAGAAAAATCTGTAATGTTTTTATAATCCAAGAACATGTAGATTACTTTGGTAAACCGACAACTTTTTCTATTTGTTTGGTTCATTTAAAATATTTTTGAATTTGGTAGACCTTTTTTGCTTTGCTGTGTTTCCTCCTTGTTTTATTCTTGTGTTTGATTTCAGATGGATTTTATTATTTTCATTTGTATGAGAATAGTTTTAGCATGGTTCCCGATTCAATTCTTTTTAAATCTTTAACCAGTAGTTCGAGTTAATGGGTTTTAGGTTGATTGTATGACTCTTTAAATTTTTTGTGTTAGATTTGTTTTGTGCACGATTTTCTAACAAACTTACAAACTGGTTTTAGGTTGTAATAAAATTGTCCCTCTCTATTTGGTTGAACTCAATGTACATGCTTGATTAGCTTCTATTTGTGAACACTGCCCCCCTTGTGTGTACATTTAAATGCTTGTCATCTCTTTGTCTCTATGAAGCTGGCAATTGAAATATGTCAAATGGCATTCTTTTGACCATGGGAATCACTAAAACCCATTAACCCATGAGTGAGAAAAAAATGTTATGATAACTGGTAAGTGAGAAATATGTGAAGTATCACTGAACTCTACCTATCTAATGAGTGAGTTTAGTTATAAAATCTCTTGGTTGAAATATTTATTTATACTTGGTCAAATTCTCTTTGTTTATGCCATTTTTTTCACACTAAACACAATAAAATTGGTATTCCTTGTAGGAGGGTGAACTAAAACTTTTTACTTTATACTTGTATTTATCCAATGTCTCTTTGGTTACATAACATTGGCCGGTTTTCTTAATAAATTTATATATTTTTTTGTTGGTTTTGAATTTTTGTTTCTTTGGGTTATTTTATAATACTAGTTAAGTGTTGTTTAATAGATTCATTTTTTATACACTAATGACATTTTATTTTGTATATTCATTTTGATGTTTTTTTAGAGGCAACACTAATAACATTTCATTCTCTAGTTCTCATATCTAGGGTTCAAAAGAATGGCACGAATAATAAGGAAGACAAGGTCAGAAAGAGAAACAAAGTGTATCCACATCTCGCCAAGCTCTAGCTTGCACTTTTGTTTTTATTAGCCGTTTAAGTATTTTGGCTTTGATCCGAGATGAAGTTCAAATTGCTATTGAGAAGTTCAACTCTTAAAAAGTAATTTCTTGTTACTGCACAATGCCATCAACCCGATTCAGTTCATGTTTACTTTCAGGTTCAAAGAGTTGAGTTTATGAAGAACTAAGTTGTGAAGATTCTTTTTCCCCTATATAGTAAGTTTGACTTTTATGCCTTTTATTTTTTTCTTTTTGCAGTGACTGGATATGTTATATATAATGAGTTTAGCATCAAAAGCTCTAGTGGTTGGATATGTTATATAAAATTTAAATCTTGAGTATGTTGTTTTGATTAAAAACTATAATGGGTGTTGCCAATAAGATCAGAAAGTACAGTGGATGGATGAAAAAATATAGTTGATGAATAGTTGTGATTTTTAATTCAAAGTTTTACTATTACATTTTGTAGGTACTTTGTTCAAGGTGATCGTTTGCATCTATTGTTATCTACAAGTTGTCAAAGTATTTAATTTTTTTCTTGGCTTTACAAAATATTAATTGTAATTTATAATTTTATATATTGTTTACTTTGTACAAGACTTTATTTGAATTGAAATTAATAAAGTAAGTTTGACATTTATGTGGATTGTGACATTATTTTGAAAATGCATAATTATTTTCAAGTTATATATTTTCATTTTTGAATTGATAGATTTTAATGTAATTAATGTGAAATAACAGTTATCTAAACAAATAAATATGATGCATTCAATTTTATAATTTAAAAAATGTCATGTTATTTCTTCTATGACAATTTTAAACTATCAAGAATTAGAAATCATGACAATCATAACTGTCAAGAAATGTGAATTCATGACCGTTTACAATTTGTTTTTATTTGAAAAAATAACTACTTTATGACATTCTAAAACTGTCATAGTATCATAAGTTAAAATTGCAAAAATAACATAATCCATGACAATTATAAAATATCATAAATTTCATTGATTCATGACAATTTTTAATTGTCATAAAAAAAATTTATGAAAATTTTATAATTGTCATAAATTATATTTTATGACATTGTTATTATATATCATAAAAGACTTACCATGATAGGGGATACTATGACAAAGCAACTTTTTGGACATAATTGTCATAATAAGTCAATCATGACAATTTAAAATTATCATAGAAAGCTAAAATTATAGTAGTGTAGGGCAGTGTAGCAAGACTTTAACTCAAAAAACCCAATATCCATCATCTCCCCAATTGACTATTTTTTCATGATATATGCATTCTAAAGACTTAAAAATATTTTAAAGAATATTAAAAAATAAAAAGTCTAATAATAAACATTAAATAAATATATATGTTATAGGTATTCTATTCGAGTTAGTGGGTTAGCTCGGCTTAATTTTAGGTCACCACTTACCCAACCAAACCCAAAAATATTTTTAACTAAATTCAACCGTCAAATCGGGTTGGGTTGGTTCGAGTTATTCGTGTTGTCGGGTTGTTTGAACACCCCTACTCAACATTTTATTTTTTCTACAATTAACTAATACTATGAAAAATTACATTTTTAGTCTTTAGATTTGTAATCTTTTTTTTCTTAGTACAAGTTGGAGGAAGGAGGATTACAAATATCGATTCTAGGGATCGAACCGGTGACCGTGGAGTGGAAATGGATTAACATCAAATCGGATAACTAAATATTTTTAGATTTGTAATCTAGTTTCAATTTTATGCATATATTTTAAAATTAAACATGTTTACCAGTTGAATAATAGTTATTTTTAATTTTTTGTGTGTTTTTTAGTTTTACACTTATTTTTTTAAAATATATTAAATTTACATGAAAACTAAAATAATAATTTCATCTTATATTGAAATTTAAAAATAATTTAATCAGCCATTATAGTTGACATTTACTTTAGATGACCAACCAATATTAGAAGTGGAGCATTATTAAAATGGGTTTAAATTTTAAAACATATGGTTTCTCAAAAAAAAATTTAAAAAAAAATTAAAAAAATGAAATCAATTGGAATTAGACCTGAAATGAATGAGCATTATTATTTAAAAGATATTTTGTCTTTAATAATACTATTTTATCTTCACCGTTTAAGCTTTGGCCACTTTTTTAAGGATAGAAAATATAAATTGGGAAAATTCGTGGCTTAATTGGTAAGATTTCACACAGCAAATTCCTGGAAACACCCTCAAACCCTATATTTCCATCTTCTTCTTCTTCTTCTTCTTCTTCTTCAACCTCAATTCTCAGTTCCTCATTCTCTTATCCTCTCTGAATAAGATCAGATCCGCCATGGCCGACCCTTCCAGACCCGTCACCGGCTACCCGGCTTACCCCAACGGCCACCCACCGCCGCCCTCCAATTCTCAGCCTCACGGCCAAGCCTATCCCTATAATGCCCCTCCTTATTCTTATCCCACCCGCTACGCCAACCCCTACGATTCTACCAACCACAATGCTCGCCTCTCCTTTCTCCGAGCCATCATCGCCGGAATCATTGTCGTCTTCATCACCACCGCCGTCATCCTCTTCATCATCTGGCTCGTCCTCCGCCCCCAACTCCCCCAGTTTCTCGTCGTCTCCTTTCAGGTCACCAACTTCTCCGCCGCCTCTCAGTCCCTCTCCGCCGCCTGGTTCGTCGGCTTCTCCGTCCTTAATCCCAACAAGAAGATGTCCGTCTCCTACGACTATGTCGACTCCACCGTTTTCTACAGGAACGAGTTCCTTTCCCAGACCCGACTCCCTCCCTTCACTCAGGACAAGAAATCCCAATCGCTCGTTAATGCTACTCTCTCCTCTCTCAATGCCTACATCGAAGCCGACTCCGTGAACCGAATCAACGACGACCGCCGCCAAGGGACGGTCAAATTCAATCTCGAGGTATCCGCTCGGGTTCGGTTCCGAGCCGGTTGGTGGAGAACCAGGGGGCGTTTGTTGAGGGTTCTGTGCCAGGACCTGTCAGTTGGCCTGTCGTCCTCGAATAGCAGTGCTTCCGGTAAGATGATGGGTGAGTCAAGAAGCTGCAGAGTCGGGATTTGAGTTATTTTCTTCTGCTAAAATCGGTAATTGCTTTAATTTGACTTAACCCTATGTTTAAGAGAGATTTTATTTTATAAAGAAAGAGGAATTCATGTAGGCATAAATGTACATGGATTTTTAGGCTATGAGTGAGTAGTATTAGTAGGTTCTAAATGGAGGCTGTAAAGTTTATTATACAATTTTTGCTATCTGATTCTGATGATGATTTCTTATTTCCTCCTTTTGGAAGAAGGTTATTGGTTTCTTCTTATATTGAAATGTATCAATCATGGATCCTTAGCTGAAGGGACTGTAAAAAGTGAAGAATATCTGTTGTTGGTGCATACAGGCAGGATACATAGAAAATTTGTAGTATTCACTTGATTATATATATTTCAATTTGCTTATTGTAGTTCAGTTCATACCATGGTTGTTAATCCGGTTATATCATGGCTTTTAGTGCACATCCAAGTTTATTATTGTTTGTGAAGTGAATAGGTACATGGCTATCCACTTATACGTGTTTTGACTGCTTACATAAGACTTGATTTTTTTGCTTCTTTTGGTGGTGGGTTAAATCTTACTAGTGCTTAGGGATATCAGATGATTGGAGTAATTGTCAGCCATGATCGACACTTTCTATTTTGAAAGCTATGCTGCAATCCTTACTTTTTACATTTTTAGCGTGGCAGATTGGTTTCTGGAAGAGTTCGTTTGGTTGCTTTTTTTCTCCCCTTTTATGCAAGTTATCTGTAACTGGGAAACTTGGAAGTAGTTTCTGATATTATTCTGTCCATCTTTTTGAGTTAGCACCATTCTCTAGCAATAGAATCTGCCTAATGTTTTCCATTGACTCAGTGAGTACCACTTGTTGATGCTTAAAACCAAAATTCTTCCTAATGAAGATCTTTACAGAGTAGCAGGACAATGATTCCCACCAAGAAAGTAATTCTCCTGTGCAATATGTTCATTCTTTTCTCGTTTGAATACTGTTCTCCTATACAAGGCCTGAAAGTTAGTTTCACCAATCTAAAAGGCTAGATGCAATGCTGGAATGACCCTTTGGTTTGGATGAAGGTCCAAGCCAACAGTTTCAGTTGAATTAACATGTCGGCTGAACAATTGGGTTGGTGTTCAAGCAATGGGTGAGAGCCGTTCAGATGAAAGGAGGAGGAGATATGGAGGGGAAGCTGGGGCATGTGTAGAGAGGTGGTAGATGGGAGGCAAGGTGATTTGTCAGGCATGGTTATATGTCTGGTTTCAGTTCTAAAAGTCAACACTACTCGGAGGTCATTGGTTTGGTTGGTCTTTGGCAACTCCCATTTTTCCCTATTAATTTCTTGACGAAACCCACCTCATTTGGAATGTGTTGCCTTCTAATCATGCTTGGTTAGTTTCAAACTTATAAGTCCTAACCAAGCAAGATATGGTTGAGTTTCCCTCATGAAAGGTTTAGTAACGGTGGTGCTTTTGGTGATGATTGAATTACATGATTATTCTCTTCTTAGTCTTGTCTTCTACAATCATATCTGTTTCTGCAATCATAGTCTTGTCTTCTACATTCTCTTGGCTCCGTACATCGACTGTTTCTATGCCATGGACGGCATAGAAAACACAGCGAGGTATGTTATGTTGAGTTGAATTGTCAAAGTTGATTAGCTCCGACAAAATTTCCCCTGGTGAACAGTTCTGTTCTATCCATTAGTCTGACTGAGCCATGTTTCCTTGATTCTCTTCTTTGAAGTGTGCTTTCTCTATTATACAATTAGTGGCTGATATTTGGTGTCATTAGTTGGTAGCAGTGAGAGCAAATCACTATATCTGCAGAAGGTGTATCTTTGTCATACCCAAATTTACTTGATTTCCCATCAAACTCTCCCTAGAATCTTTATGCTTTCTTATCATCCATTGTGCAGTAAACTACTAGCATTTCTCAAAATTCTCATGTGAAAATTTTTTGGCCTTGTGTTATTACTCTCATGTATAGTTCCCTCTTTGTTTTGTTTTGGTTGGTTACAGATGTGATAGATTGCTCTAATGATGACCCCACGAATAAGAGTTAGAATTTAGGGATGGTGGTGTTTCCCACTGATGTCCAGCAATATAGAGACATGACTTTAATGAAATTTTGGTCATTCTACTAGGATTCATTACATTGCTGCCAAAGAGGTGTTTGGACGAGGAGTTAATTTGAGGAGTTATTTTGAGTAGTTAGAAAATTGAGATCTTTGTAATAACTCGTTTGGATATAAATTTTTATGGAGTTACAGCCAAAACTTTGTTTGGATTTGGTTTTTTAGAGGCGTTAGAGACAATTAGTTTGTTTGAATGGAGATTTGAAACAATGAGTTATTTTGAGTAGTTAAAAATAAATAATTAGAAATGAGGGGTTAAAATTGAGTAGTTAGAAATGAATGATTTAAAATGAGTGGTTAGAAAAGAAGAGTTATTCTGATTAGTTTTGAATAGTTTTATTAGCGAATTAGTTAGAAAATGCTGATGATAAGCAAACACCCTCCAAGTGTTGGATAGTTAGTATTATTCAAATTGGATGCTTTGATGATGGTGATGAGGTGGGTGGTTGGTGTTAGCTTCTAAATGCAGAATATCGATACTAGAAAGCTATGGATGAAATTAAGTAAGCTTTGAAAGCCTTTGTGTGTGACACTATATGATTGGACACTTCAGCTGGGATTGGAATTTGAGTATCATTTTATGGCAGACTAATTGGACAACTCTTTGTTACCATTCCAACACAGCCCATTGGGTTCTTATTTGTTTCGCAATTCCTCTTTCTTTTAAAATTTACATTTTCAAAGGGACAACCCATGCGATATTTTGGAGTATTTGATGTCTTTCAGGTAATATAAATGCTGTTCATTTGTTTTTTATTGTCTTATTCCAATTAGGGGTGTGAATCTGTGGAGATTTGAATTTTTTTGAGTTTTGAGTGAGGTTATTCATATATTTAATATTTAACTGGTTGGGTATGTTTGAGCTTTTTGTTATGTTTATTCCTCGTCTTTTTCTCACAAAAGCTCAAATTTATTTATTTAAATGAGTGTAAATGTAGTAAGATCTTGGCTTTTCGGGAGTACTACCTTAAATCTAGACTCAAAATTGATGAATGTGATTATGGGTGCAATAAAAAAACCAATTCAATTCAACGGATTGGATTGGTTTTTTTATCACAAAATTGGTCATATCGGTTTGTAATTTGAAAAAATCGAAAAAATTGGATCGGTTTCAATTCTTGTTTTAAAAAATCAATAAAAACTGAAATATATGTATTATCAATAAATATAAAATTATCTTCCTTCCATTATTTACAAGATTTCCTTAATTCACTCATATTTCAAGTAAAAAACAAAGTAATTGCAAAATTGCTTCCAACATTTTAAAAAATTGTTGTTTATGAGAATTTTATTTTTTATGAGAAATGTTGTTTTTGATATATTAAAAAAAATTGGACATTGGATTGGATCCAAAATCGAATCGAACCAATAGTTCTATACTTTATTAGGCATTGGATCGGATCCATTTTTAAAAAATCAAAGATATCGGTTTGGTACAAAATCAACAAAAATCGAACCAAAATTACCCCTAAATGTGATGGTTACAAAATTTCTTTTTGATTGAAAATTGAAGTAATTAGTGACTTGGTAACCATTTTTAAGAAAGCAGTTTACATTTTTTCTTTTGCCAATTTTTTTTTAATGTTTTTTTTTTTTTAAATATATATTTGAGTTAATTTACGCAATCTTCAACTTAAATTGAATCAAATCGAAGAAAATTAGAAATGAAGCAAAATTTAACCTTGAAATGAAAATTGGGAATTGAATTACTAAATGAAAATCAAATCAATGGTTTTGTCTTCAATTGGATATTGCTTTGGTTCAGTTATATGAACAATTGAATAGTTTGATTCGACTATCGGTTTGGCTCAAAATTCATTCTTAGTGGATTGAGTTCATCATCCATTAGTTTTTCAATGCTTTTTAGTCATTAGGTTAACTCAAGATGAAATTCACTCATTAGTGTAGAAGTAGATGAGTTGTTCCTTTAAAGACTCTAGAGCTTGAAAAAAGGTACTCGTCTTTCAAACTTGTTTATGGATGAACCATAAACAACTTGTTCATTAGAGGAATCAATGACAGTTAAGGAAATATATATATAGTTACAGGGATAAAATGGGTATTTGACCTAAATGTAATTACAAACAAACTCGTGAAGATCAATTAGTAGATGACAAATTATATCCGTGGACATAACTTGTTCTACAATACGAAAGAGTGTAGCTCAAGCCTTTGATTGAATAAGCATGTAGTTAACGAATGAGGATTAGAGTTGAGCTAAGGGGTTTAGTCGAATCAATCTCGTATCGTTGGGGCTTCCAATCTATATGTTCACAGATCCCCAAGCTAGCTCATCAAAATGGTAAAGTAATAGGTATGGAGTAATTTGTTTTAATAGCTCGAACTAATTAATTAATATGTTGGTATATTAATTATGTGGGTATTAGTTGAAATACATTTGATAAATATTTGAAATACATTCATTTAATAAATATTTATTGAGGGTATTTATTAATATATTGGATATATTAATAGATATTTAATTATTGAATAATTAAATAAGTGAGTAATTAATTAATTTCTTAAACTAAATAGGTGTCATCTTCACATTGAATGAGAAGGTGTGTCACTCTCCCATTGGATTAGAAGCATAGAAAATAGTCTATAAATAGAGAGTCTCAAGACTCTTCATACTCCAATATTTTGACCTAACTAGTTGTCAAACCCTTTAAGTGTTCTCTTCAATTCCATAAAGGTCTCCCACTAGGTGATCATTGTTCTTCAGAGTCATAGTCTAAAAGACTTTGGAGAACTTTTTCAAGAAGGTCTATAGAGGACAATAGCTGGTCGTTGGCGTTCGTAGATAAAGACCCGCCATAACCATCAGAGTCTGCAATCTCTGTAAGTTATTTTTTGTTAGATTAAACAACACTTAGAGGATCGTGCATCTAGATTAATTGGATTAATCTAAACTTAAAATTTAATTTAATTTTGCCCATTTGCGCTTCCTCCCAACAATAGGATGCTAGTAGAATGGGTGTAGACAGTGATATCCAGATTCACACCCTTCGCTTGATGTGATATTGTCTTGCTGCATGACTTCCATGAATAGCTCACGGCTATGCCAGCTCTTTATTAGTAGCCTAGGGAGCCTTTCCAAGTACAGAATTCTGGGTGATATTCCTTTGGTGAGTTGTGTTGCATCCATCACTCACCTCAAGAATGTGAGACTTGTCGGTTGATAGGGTGCTCTATTAGCTGGGTCATTTCCATGGTTAGGTTATCCTAGATTGTCCTAGGGTCAGAGGATCCCTGTGGAACATCTTGGTCTTAGGTTTCTGGTCTTTAGATTGTTCTACGTGGTGTAGGTTAAGGACGAGGTTTCTTGACCTAGCATCAAGGAGCTTCGATCTAAGTACCAATTCAATGTGTTACTGATTATGTTTCACCGTTGTTTTTTTTTTTTTTTTTTAATGAAAGTGCTTGATTTAATTAAATATCTAGATGTGCCTTTACAACCTTTACATAAAATTTTAAATTGCTAGATTTAAATTTTAAAATATCTTTGATCAAATTAATAACTCTATTTAATTATCTTCCTTATTTTTTTGAATAAAATACTGGAATTAAGTGTCAAATCAAAATATCTTATCGAACTAATTCGCTTTGGCCTACTGGCCTCACAGGTTTGTTTCTCCCCCAATGGAGGGAAAACGCGTCTTGCTAAGGGAAGGTGTCCACACCCTTTATAAGAAGTGTTTCATTCCCCTTTCCAACCGATGTGGGATTTTCCATGGGTTCGAATCAGCAGCATCAGTGTACACTCAATGACACGAGGTCATGGGTTCGAATCCCAAAAAAAGATTAAGTTAAAAGATAACGCCACATGCTATTTCTTCGACTCATTCAATGCAAAGTTGAATTTTTTTTTATGGGTTAGGTAGTTACAGATGGTATGAGAGCCAGACATCGGGCTAGTGTGCCGGGTTCATCGGAACGCTGGACCTCCTAAGGAGGGTGGAAACCCATAGGGTAATCCCACATCGATTGGGAAGGGGAACGAAGCACTTCTTATAAAGGCCTTCCCCTAGAGCAAGAAGCGTTTTCCCTCCATTGAGGGGAGAAACAAACCCGTGAGGCTAGTGGGCCAAAACAGACAATATCTTGACTAGCGATGGGTTGGGTTATTACACATCTAAAATCAAATTCTATCACTAGCAGTCATTCAATGATATTATCACGGTATATAGTCGTACATATTCAAACGGATGTTCAATGCATTGTACTTTGTACATATTCAAAAGCACGTTCGATGCATTGTACTTATTGGTTACATATCCAAAATGAAAACACATTTAATATTCACAATAGTGATAGGTACATCTAATGCATACTAGAGACACACAAAATTTAAATAAAGTCAAATACAAATACATATGTCAATTTTTTAATATCATACACATATGTACATCCACTTACGACATATATAGATCAACAAGTAAATTCATACAATATTATATTATATGAGTACTATAATACTTAAATACGAACACAACATACATACACACTGCATGTCTTACTAAGGCCGGATACATATACATGTACATCAACATGCATTTTTTAAAAAAATAACAAGAAAAATTCATTGGCATGTGTTTATTTTTCCTTGTCTTCATTTTTAAATAATATTAACGAAATTGAATTTAAAAATTAGAACAAAAAAAAATTGATGAAAAAAATTCCTACAAAATAGATATTTTATTTGGGGATGAAAATTCCCTAATGCAGAAGTTCGCAATCGACTGCAAGAGTCTCGAATCTATATGAATTTTTAGATTAAAAAAATTTAACTCTTAAGTTTTATATATATATATTTTTTAATTCGTCTTCAAATTCATATTCGTATTTAAATTTTTATTTTGAAAGAACTCACTATTTGTTTTTTCTATTTTGTGGGTTAACAGGGTAGTAATAGTAAGTGCATAATATGATCATTAAGATTCTTTTCTTGCTTCTTTTATTTAATTATTATTTTTTCATTTATTTCTTAGTCTACTTTTTTGCCTTTTATTTCCAATTTGGAATTTCTAATTTGGAAAATTCCACCTTTGGAATCTGTTTGGCGGTGAAGGGTTCTATCTTTTTGGTTCACTTTATTCCACTTATTGTCTTCCTATCTCTCTTATTCATGATTCTCTCAGCTCATTACAAAAATATTTATTCAATTACCTCCAAACAAATAAAGCTCATCTGACCAATCTTAATGAAGTAAAAAAAAAGAGTTTTAGAAAAGATTTATGCTTTGGTCCTTAATTATTGAACTAAAAATAGCCAAACTGGGATTAGCCTAGTTATAATTATCATTTTGGTAGATACATCAACTTTTAATTTTGTTTTTATTAGGTAATTAACTTACTAAACTGTATTTATAAAAATAATAATACAGACTTATAAGATACACAATTCAAAGTATAATACCTTATTAAAAATAAATTCAATTTTTTCATAAGTTGGATAATTTTTACTTGTAAAGAAGAAAGATAATTTTTAAAATGTTGTATTCGTCTGTTATCTATTAACTACAAAATTAAGTTACTTTTGAAATCTATAAGCATATTATTAGACACAAAATTACGTTTCCTAAGTTTGCAAAAAACTTGTATTGTGAACATTAAATAAAGAGTTTGTTTTTTTAACCCAACGATATTTGAAGGTGGAGAATTCAAACCTACCATCTTTAATTTGAAAATACATGTCAGTTATGGTTAAACTTAATAGATTCTTACTTAAAAAAAGAAAGAGAGAAATATTGCGTCAATTTTTCTTTGAACTCTATTAAAAAAGAAAAAATTGATAAATAAAGATCAACCACTCTAAACCCTAACCTATACTTTTTATATCTAAAAAAAGTTCTTAATTAAACTTATAACTTTTTTTTGCCAACTAGAGCAGTTGCTAGCAGTATTAGTAAATATCCAATGATTAAAAAATCTTGGGTTCAAATCTCTCCAGTTCCAATATTGTTTTTTCTAAAAAAGAACCCCACAATTTATTCAACTTTTTATTATTATTATTATTATTTTGATTTTATTTTATTGGATACAAAATTTAAAGTTCACAAATCTATTACATATACTTTTAAAATAATTAAATAAACACAAACTTAAATGTTAGAACTAAGCTTGTAAGTTAACCAAAAAAAAAAAATAAATAAATAAATAAAATTATAACAAAACCATTTACTTAAAAAGAATTTCCTTAACATCTACGTTTTGATGGTTGATTACAAACTATTTATCTATACAACATCTTCTTAGGAGGGAATATAATAAAGGTTTGTAACACACCTTTTCTTTACTTTCTTTTAAAAAGACCTTCACATTTTGATTTCGTACACTTAACATCTTCAAATATGCCTAATCAAGATAAAACATCTATTTAACAAATTAACAGCTTAAGATTTATTAGAGTTATTATTAATAATATGATATTTAAATGATATAGAAATATGATGCGGACACCGTCATTGTGTGTAAGAATTCAAAGGCACATTAACATTAATTTACAACAATCACACTCCACACGTGACAATAACTTAGATAAAATGGTTTTAACAATATATTATGAGATGAAGTATATTGGAATTATTATTATTATTATTATTATTATTATTATTATTATCATTATTATTATTATTATTTTTTTTTTTTTTTGAGAAATGAATGGATTGAAGTTAGATTATATGAAGTATTTACTGAACAAATATGCTCTTAAACTTAGAAAAGTTTTAATTCTTAAAATTTGCTTTAAAAAACACGGTTAGACGAGCAAATTTTAAGAATATTTGTTGAGAAAATACTTTATATAATCTAACTTCAATCCATTCATTTCTCAAAAAATAATAATAATAATAATAATTCCAATTCTCTCTTATATTTGAACGTGTTATAAAAAATAACTAATTGTTTCCTACTTTTAAGATGGTGTGATTTTATATCCTCTTCATACAAGTTTTATTGACTTCGTTTCTAGTTTTGTTTTAAATATCTTATATGTTTTTTAGTATAAATTGGAGGATGAGAACAACAAGCTCTACACAGATGACACTATTACGAATTAGATTACAATCAATCAATCAAATTAACAAGGCATAAAAAATCTCAAATGTTGACTCAAGCTAGCTAGCATATATTTTGATTAATTTTATTGAACAATCTTGTAGATTTATGTGACAAAAAACACGTAAGATATAGTAAACTTTGAATAGATATTGTCATACCGAAAGGATGGCAACTGAATGATTTCATTGTTTAGTAGAAATTCAGTTCAGTAACTTGGTCACAAAAATTTGATTCCAAAAATCAATATTATTCATTTGAGAGTAGTAATACGCTCTTTATAGGGTTTGGAGTCCTCTCTCTGTCCAATTTATACTTAAAAAAAAGAAGATATTGTCATAATAAGTTGAAGTTATTTTCTGTTAGTTGTCCGATTCTCGTGTGACGATGTGTTTTGTATTTTTGATTAATGCAGAAGTTTGGTCCCAATGTGAACCAAGTATATAATCATAATCCCTTTATTTAGAGATAATATATTTGTGTGTTATATAATTAAATAATGGGACCCATGAACCCACTATTGGATCACATTGGTATATTTCCTCCAAGATAAAGTTAAGCATTTTTGCACCCATTAACACGCATATACTCTCAATATCCACAACTGAATATTCACTTTACTCTTTTCTTTCTCTCTTCTTACTATATTACCCCCACTTTATATTTCCCTTCTCTCTTTTTCTTTCTAATTTGTCGGTTTCACATATAACTCGATCGATTATTTCTTTCTCAAAAAAAAAAAAAAAAAAAAAAAAAATTCTGTGGATAGAGAGAGATGAATAAATAGATTAAAATCATAATCTTTTGTTTTTTCAAACTTCTCTTGACAGACATTAAATCAACCTATTATAGCTACAATTCTTTCTTTCTTTTTTCAGGTTGTATTTACTCCAATTCTCTCTATATATAACTCACCTTTTTTTTATAAAAAAAGTATATTTTCATAAATCAAATGTAAGTATTTGGAAATTATTATATTTAATTTTTTAATTTTGGTTTGGTTTACAAAAACGTGAGTAAAATGTAAATATAATTATAAGCTTAAATTTCTAAAATCAAAATGAAAAGAATTATTCACTTGGTCCCTTTTTCTTATAAATACCCTCTTCTCTCCTTTCTTCCTCACTCAACCAGCTTTGCCTCAATCAATTCCCATTCCCCAAAATGAGCGCCAAGGACAAGGACTGCGCCCACGACGAGGACGACTACCACCAATTCCTCCGTCGCCTCGCCGTCGTCCTCCTCACCTTGGCCATAATCGTGGGCCTGGTCATCTTCATCATATGGGCTGTCCTCCGCCCGACCAGGCCTAACTTCATCCTCCAAGATGTCACCGTTTTCGGCCTCAACGCCTCCTCGGCCCCGAACCTCCTCTCCATGAGCTTGCAAGTCACAATATCCTCCCACAACCCGAACGATCGCATCGGCATTTACTATCTCGAAATGGATGTGTACGGCGCCTACCGTGGCCAGCAAGTCACCCTCCCCACGCTCTTGCCTTCCACTTACCAAGGCCACCGCGACGTCGTCGTTTGGTCTCCTTTTCTCTCCGGTGACGCCGTCCCCGTCGCGCCCGACGTCGCCCTCTCGTTGCAGCAGGACAAGAACGTTGGGGCCGTTCTGTTCAACGTTAAAATCGACGGGCAGGTTAAGTGGAAGGTCGGGACGTGGATTTCGGGCAGGTATCATTTGAACGTTAACTGCCCCGCCTTTATTAAATTTGGGAACCCTGATCGCGCCATTGCTGTGGGATCTGCTATGAAGTTTCAGATTGTTCAGAGCTGCATTGTTGAAGTTTGATCTTTTATTTTTCCATATTTTTTTAGTTTTCTTTTTCTTTTTTAAAAGTTTGCAAGAAATTTATGCATGTCGTTTGTGAAAGTTAGAGAGCAAGCTCTCGGATATTTATAATTAATTAATTAACATATATAATCCAAAGTACCTCACTTTCTTCGTCTTTGGTTTAGAGAGATTAATAATATAATTATGGCTTTGATCATTTTCATCTCTTATGTATTAGATAACAGAAAAATGTAAAGTAGGGTGGAAGAGTTTGGTTTGACAATTCAATAAAAAATCAAAGTAATAAATTCGAATCTCCATTTTATTTTTTGTTGGGCTCCAAATAAAATAGAGAAAACTGGGTTTATAATTGATAAAATGAGGGTAAATTATAAGTTTAGTTTTATGGTTTTAATAAAATTAAAGTTTGATTTTTATGATTTCAAAAATTAAAGTTTAGTTTTTAGAATTTAAAGAAAGTTAATATTTAATGTTTATGATTTTGAAAAAAAGTTAGAATTTAATTATTATGATTTTAAAAATTAAAATTTAGTCATCATGATTTTATAAAATCTAAAATATAGTCATTATGGTATATCATTACTAGCGTCTTAAATACATGAAAACTCATTATTCATATATAAATGAGGTGATCTTTTTGTTATATCAATCACTTAATTCATAATATTAAATCTATAATTTGAATTGAATTACCATCAAACAATATAATCTATCTATATTTGTTTGATTAATTGTTCTCCTACATTTAATTTCCGAACATTTAATTATTCCTATCTATGAAACAATATTGACCATTTTTTTTTTTTTTTTTTTTGAGTACAAATATTGACCATTCAAATAAGCCGATACTTGTGTTTGTTGTTGAACTTTGATCTATTTTTTAAAAAATTTTGTGAATTCAGCTACAATTAGAAGTATGAAATTTAAATTTATAAATTCTTGATCATTAGATCCTACACGATTACTGAAACTTTACTTCTTTAAAATAAATTATTTTTTGATTCAGGTGATTTTCTTAGATTTTAATTTTAATTCATATATAGATATATATGACTATTTAAAAATTTTAAATTAATATTTCATTAAGTTCTTTTTTACAATACGTTGGATGAGTGGTTTGTACTTCTATTTAAAAAAAGAAAAAAAGAAAAAAAGAGTGGTTTGTACTTCTAATAAGTACATGTCAATTAAACTATGCTAGTTAGTAATATTTCCCAAGTTATTTTGACATTAGAAATAAAACCAAATCATTGATGAATTAACTTGGTTTTGATGGGATAAAATAGTAGTCAATTAGAACTTCTTTAAACTTTAATCCATCATTTCATTTTGAAGAAAAAAGTAAGTTGTTGATTGCAAACGCAAGCTTTTCTTTCTACCAAAAGTGGGATAGGGCAGATGAACTAAATTAATTGATCATTCTAGATTAAAAAAAGTAAAACAAGATTAGCTAATAGATGCACTTCTCAAAAAAGTTAAAATTGTTAATATGAAGGGAAGGAAAAAAAAAAAAAAGAAAAATTTCCCACAATTTTATACAAGTTGTTTTCCACGACATCTACTAATACTGATGATAAAAGTTGGTTAAAGTTCATCCAATAATGTACCTTGCATGCATAGAAGTCCCATATTCTTACATATTACCTAAAAATAAAAGAGAAGAAAAAGGAACGATGTTCTTTTTGGCTGCAACTATTGGCCGACCAACATTATCTTAAAAGCAGCAGGCACACAGAAACTAAGTTTGTTACTCTTTCTTAAAATTCATCCTTTTGGGACTTGAAGGAATTTAGATCGATGTTACTTCTCAAATGAATGGATAATGTGTTGCTTATCTTGAATTTTGGGACTTGAAGGAATTTAGATCGATGTTACTTCTCAAATGAATGGATAATGTGTTGCTTATCTTAATTCGTTGTAATTCATTTTAATGATCACGAATTTGATTCTGAAAATCGATATTTGAAAGCAGTAATACCTTTTAGAGTTTGTGGTCCCCTCCCTCAATTTCAAAAAAAAAAAAAAAATTGATATTATTTAGGATTGAATTCAACCATTCTCAATAGAATATAGAGAAAATTATCATTTTGGTTCTAATTTTTTGTGGAGTACATACTGTTTGGGTTCTATTCACATTTGTGGATAACCTCACTTTTGAGATTCATTAAAGTGGGTTTGTGTATATATATATATAAATAAAGTGGCATTTGTCACTTTTGAGTTAACCTGGAAAATAGCGAGAAATAAGATAGAGAAGAACGTGTTCTTGACATAAGTTTTTATAATCTAAATGGTGAATATCGAATTTAGAGGTTTCTACAGGCAAATTTTAGTGGGTGATTCGGTTTTATAATTTGTGAGATTTTTCTATTTGTTTCTCTTAATTTAGTGTTGTTTGTTGTCAAGATTTTTTTATCTTGAGTTACTTGATATTATTGTATACCTCTAGTTTTAATTAGAGAGAACTTATTGTAACTGATTATTGATTATAGTGGACGTTTAACTTTGGTCCCTGGTTTTTTACTTTTCGCTTTGAAAAGATTTTTTCATGTTAAAAATGTGTCGTGCTTGTATTGTTTTACCCTCATATTATATGCTTGCTGGTTTTTCATTACAAATGCATGAGAGAAAAATTGATCTTATTAGAATAGTGTTTATTGGTAATAGATACACTACATAAATAGAGAGAAAAAAACTTATTACAATCCTTTTTTTTTTTTACTTATTATTAATTAATGGTTAAAATACCATTTTGGTCCCTCGACTTTCATCTTTGTTCCATTTTGGTCCCTAAACTTTCAAATGATCAATTT
>JBBMKA010045218.1:0-20612 GCA_037833695.1 Sechiopsis laciniata | reverse complement strand
CTCTTAAGTTAACAAAAAAAAAAAAAAAAAAAAAACGATTCTAGAAGTCAATCCCTATGGAGAACGATAAATAAATACTTATCACTTGCTACAAATTCGACTGCGTATACTTGTGTAATAATGCGATTTGAGAGTGTAAGACCTAGTCTCACACTTAAAATTAATCATTAGAATGTTTATATACCACAACCGAATATCGTATCACTTATGCATTAGGGGAATATACGAAAAATCAGGATTAAAAAGTGGAAAGAAGATAGGTTAAAAACAAAATCTTATGAAAAAAGTCGCGCATTAATGTGACAATTTTTTAAGGAAGCCTAAAAAGTGAAGCAAGGGACGAAAATTCAGAAGTAGAGAAGTGCAATAACGAAAAGCGAAACATCAATAACAAAGTAAAGGAAAAAAACTCGTAAAGCGAATAAAAAGTTGAATTGAAGTCAAATCACCGCAAAAGTAAATCACGGTAAAATTAGGATTCATTCCAATGGCTGTCGAAGGATCACTAAAGATCCGAATGAAAGGAAACTCAGCCCACGTCGAAATCCTAGTTCTCATCTCAAGTCATCGAATTAAAACCCTAGAAGGAGGATATAAAAAGAGAGGATTACGAAGAAGAAAAAAAATGAGAATAAGTTTTCGAGCCGCAAGTCAACTCGTACTAGCCGTCGATTAGTCTTAGTAGTTTTGCCTTATTGCTTTCTTAGTTAGCAGTACAGTGATATTTTATTTTTCTTCTAAACCATTTGCAGTTAATAGTATTTCCTTTATATTATGTTTTCATCTTCTCCATTACCCACTATTGCTTTTGATTGCATTATGAGCTAAATATGTTAAGGCGCACGTTAAGGAAAAGTGGGACTGTTGAAGCATGTGCTAGGAGTAATAGGGAGGTGATGCGACATTCAGCTGTGATATAAATATTCAATTAATTAATTCTAAGCTAAGACTTATTGGTAAGGTCCTATGCCTTGAATCGCATTATACGTAAGTATACGCAGTCAAATTATAGTAAGTGATAAGTATTTATTTAATCGTTCTCCATAGGGATTAATGTCTAGAATTAATCTTGCTAACTTAAGAGTCGGCTGAAATATAGATGGGTTTTGGATTGGTTTTTGTTATAACTCTACGATGCAATAAACAAATAGGCGTAAGAAGAAATTACAAATGCAAATGATGTTGTTCATGCGATAATGGTAAGTTACAATTCATGCTTTCCTACTTCTAATGATTACTTTTGCAATCAATGATTTAAAGCAAACCTAGCTCCTATTGCAGTTTTTTATACTCTCCCCTAGACGACACATGCATTATTAAAGTTATCCATAAACAATGTGAGAGACCTCGCATTGACCTAACGTAACCTGTTGTGATCTTCTGCCAGTTCCCCCCTCTCAAGTTCACTAGAGGTTAGCATACGTGGGTAGCTAATCGACGCAGACATGGTTTATAAACAACATTATAAAATCCCTTACCTGCAATCATAACATGCATTCTACAAACGAATTCCCACCATATGCCCCTACTCTAATAAAGCATAATTAATACACAAGTAAAAGAAAATAAGAAACGGCATTGTGAAATAAGTTCACTACAAAGTTATGATCTACTCCTAATTATGAAATAAAAACTAACGAATGGTGAGGCATTTGAAGATGGGTGGACTCCTTGTCATCAGAGGTCATGAACACCTTCTGATTGCCTTCTTTAATGACATAATACATCGAAGTGATTGGGCTCCTGGCCAACCGAACCTCTCGGTCCATCAACCACCTTTCTCGAGTTTCTTTGTTTCCTTTTATAGGGTCGATTTATTTGGCTGGCACATTTGGATGGTTCTAGAATTTCTTCATTATTGCACTAATCATAGCTAATTGATTAGTCTGGATTTCTGCAGTGATTGATTCTCTTTGTGGGTTTCCACGGTGGTATGTTTCTTCTCGCGCGATGATTCCTTGATGCGTAACGGTTCTACTGCTCTTAATTTTGCTGGTCACTGTGGTCTGAATGCGGAAGTATCATTAACTTCTTATTCTTGCGCAAAAACATTGAATTAGTGCGTGAATTGTCCTATTTTTACTCACAAAATGTTAGGTTGTCTTTCTTACTGTGTATTTATGGATGCGTAATAAAATCTACCTTTTTGTCTGCATTTTAGCTCTATTCAATATTAAATTGCTCACAACAATCCAAAGAAATGCTTAAGTTAGATGCCTAATTTATGCTTTATTTGAGAGATATCAGGAGGTGTAATTAAAGCATTTTAAATTAGGGTTTAATTTTATTGTAAATGTTGATCGACCATCCACGTGAGCTAATAGGTTATTAATTCGAAAGAAGAGATAACTTAAGGCTAATTTACGTGTTCGGTAGGTTAGTATAAGATCTCTTATGTTTTTAAAAAGAGTAAAGGAATAAACGTTTTACTAGCATGCGGTGCACTAAACTTAAAGGCAACATTAACTCGCAACGAGAGTTGGATTTAGTGTAGCGAAAGCAGAAGCAACCGTTTAGAGTAGTAAAGTGTGGTAATTATTACTTACCACATAACCCTCCTAGGATTGTGATCACTGTCCATGAGTACTTTAGCCGTAGCCTTTATCTATACTCGCATTTTAAAATGTCTTAATTCTTCTTTGCTTAATCGCGAAAACAATTGAAACCAAAACCCCCAGTTGTTTACTTCTCGCACTTGATTCTAAATTACCAACTATTTAGTAAATTTACAATCCCTACAGAGAACGATATTAAAAATACTTATCACTTGACTGCAGACTGCGTATACTTAAGTAGTTGTGGATGCATATCTATAATCTTTCAAACACTACAAAATCTGCACCAGAAGGGTATTACTGGAACAACTTTGTGAAGACTAGTCTCATGCCATCTACTCATGACACGGTCCTTACCAGAGTAAGGGTCCTGCTGATATATGCCATACACGTCAGCCTCTCCATCAACATAGGTCGCATTATCGAAGAAAAGATCAGGCAAAGGTTAGGAAAGTTCAAGGGAAAATGTTTTTCCTACATTCCATAACCACACTATGCCTTTATCAAGGACTCAAGACTTCACCAGAAGCCAATACGTTGAAGATTCGCCCTTCCTACCAAGTTTCGCATGGGATAAAAAAGAAGGCCCCAAGTGTTCAAATTACAGAGCCTACCCAGCCTACCTTTCCCGCAGTAAACCCTTCGCCTGCTAGATGAAATCCTCATGTGGCCAAGGCGAGGGCAGTGCGAAAGGCGCCACCAAAGCGAAAGAAGCTGCAACCAATGCAGACGCCTTTAGCGCAGCCGAGCCCTCCTATTTTAGTACAATCAATCACGTCTGCCCTAGCCTCAAACCCAACTCCTATCTACAAAGAGATCATGCACTAATTGGAAGAACATCAGAGCCAAGCGCAGCACTTTCAGCGACAAGTCCAAATATTTGACTTATGCTGAAAGGAGGGAAGCGATAATCAAGAAGGAGATGAAAGGGAATGACCCTAAAATACAGTTCTCACTTTTTCCAACAGAGGTTCGAATGGAATAGGTTCCACCATTGGTACCAGAAGAGCCGCCACCAAAAGACCTTCACTTGCAAAGCTCTACATCCTCTAATTAAAGGAAGTATTTGTTCTTATTCTGATTCTTATCTGCTTTATCTTTGCATTTTGCATTTTCTGCTTATTAAAGTTATAATATTTTTGTAAATTGGACTCATTGAGTAAATACAACAGTTACGCTTTGCCCTAACATCGTATTCCATTTATTTAAAATCTCTCAAACAAAATAAAAACTTAGTTTAGCTTAGAAGTTTTTTAGGAAAGCGAATTTTCCAAAATGCGAAGAACATTAACAATAGCTTCGGCTTCGATTAGGAAGAAGAGTCGAGTGTCTCTAAGAGTTATAACTGAAGGCTTGAAGTAATGCGGTCAAACCTTGGAGCAATTTAAGTTTGGGGGAACTAAGTTTCACCTTCATTAAGGACAATGAAGAATTTATTTTGGGGTGAGGGCAAGCCCATTGTTGTTATAGAATATGTATAGTGTAAATATTGTAAAATAAAATAATCAAAATTAAAATCAAAACATTATAGGTAAGATAAAAGCATAAAAAAAGATAGTAGCCTTAGGATCTCAAAGTATTCCTCTATTTACCGAAAGCACAAGCTTAAGATATTCCCATTCGCCTAGGTCGAACGCTTTTTGCTCAAACAAGCTGCCTTAAGAACTACAGAATAGTGAACATGAGTGCAACCCGAGTAGGAATGAAATCCTCAATGGATTTGAGAGCCTAAGTTATTAGCTTTGGATAAAATATTTTGGACAAACAAAGATCTAGGAGTTGAGAAAATCATTTTAGAGTCATACAAATTGACTTTAAGAGTGTTCAATTTTCTGACCAAAAGAGAAAGTAGTTAATGTTAATGAAGGAAGTAGACTAGCAAATTCAGGATTCTAAAAACTAATAAGTTCAAATTTTGTTGTGAGAAAAATTTTGACTTATGGAATGTAAAGCGTGGGCTATGCTTAGATTATTGCATTTACTGTAATCATGCATATAGGAACTATGAAAATATCTCTCATCAACATTACATGTCTAGCATTGCTCGGGGTGAGCAATAGTTCAAATTTGGGGATTTGATAAATCTAAATAATAGAGTTATTTGAGCCTGATTTCTACAACATTTCCTCATTTGTTTTTATAAATAATAGATTCATTTTAGGACTGGAATGATTGTAGAAATTAAGATGTTTATATAAGTTCCACAAGTTGAATCTAGCGAGCCTTAAAAGCCAAAACTAGGATTAATTAATGCTTTGTGTAAAGAATTTTAGTAGAATCAGACGCTTTGAGCAAATAGACCTCTAGAACCTAAAAATCTCGGTAATGCGATATTGTATGTGCAGGATTTAGGAACGGTTCACGTCGCATAAGAAGTCAGAAGGCGAGAACCAACGCTTCAAGGAGTTCAGTTAGGAATATCTTTTCAGCAAATCACGGAAATATAGGAAGATCTTTTATATTGCTGCAAAAGATAATGACAAGCTCTAGAATCTTCAAAAGAACAAAAATTTGGCCTTAATAAAGACAGACACCTATAAATACGTGAAGGATCAATGATCAATGTGTATAAGTTCTTTAGGGTTTCATCGCCAATGGATTATGAGGTTGCTGAGTGGTATCAGTTGAGCCCTCGAACCATGTCTGTTGTCTATGGAATCTTAGCAAGCTAGTACTAAGGCGTCTGTCGCAGTTCAGAATTTGCAAGTGACAGCAACATCAGTTATTCAGCAGCCCGCTTTTATCTACTTTCTTTATCGCTTTCATAGTTTAGGACTTTCCTTCTATTTGCTTTGAATTATAGGAGTAGGTAGTAACACAAATACTTGGATTTTTATGTAAGGAGTTTGTTTTTATCTTTTTATCTTTCGTATTCTCATGCATATTTACATCTTACTTAAGACATATGTTAAACAATATTTAAAGAACGAATAGTGATTAACATTAGTTTATGATAAAGGAGAATGCATTGATAGTTATGACGAGTGTTTAAGCTAGCTAGGGTTGATTAACAACCAACCTATAGCTCGCTTCTCGTCGACTTCGGGAGAGGGGGCGATAAGAGATTAACCCAACCATAATCGTTAGGTTTGTGCTTGACCTCTTGCATATTTAGGGATAGGATTAGGAATAATCATCCCACTAACTGCATTTTATCACTTATTTTAATTCTAAGACTTTTAACGGGTGTCGAACCTTGGACACTATTTTTTGGAAGGGAGCTTTAAGACCTAAGTATAGTGTGAATTAAACTTTTTATCGCTATTTGTCATGAATGAACATTAATCGCTTTTCGAACTTGAACTTGCGCTTTAATAAAATATTCCATTAGACTTAGGAACCAAACCACCAACCAACAAATCAACTTTTCTTTTCTGCCTTGACTCTTAGATAAACACTATTATTAACACAAGTCCTTATGGAAAACGATAAATAAATACTTATCACTTGTTGCATACTCGACTATGTATACTTGCGTAAATTGTGATTCAAAGCGTAGGACCTAGTCAAAAATTTAGAATAAATCATTAGAATATTATATATCACATCCGACTCACATAAATGTACTTATCACTTGATTGCAAATTGCATATACTTGCGCAATGTGGGTTAAAAAAACTATCCATTAATTGAGTCATACTTAATCCGCATCAATGACATCCAAGTTGTGGCGTAGTACAAGTTCCTATGTTGGTGTAAAAACTTATCAATATGTAACATATTATACATCTTTAAGCAAAATGAACTAGCGTCAATAAGGAGGCGATATGTGTACTTCCCAATATAGTAAATCAAAGAAGATGGATTGTTTTTTCTACATTTCATTCATCTCTTTCTTTTATTTCATTTTTTCTTAATAATTTTTCTCCAATATTATTCCCATTTTCTACTCTAGGTGTTTGACGTTCTTCAACTTTATTATCGAACATGACTTCTTCCTTCTATATTGTTGTGATGAAGGTAAAAAACGTCTATGACCCATATACACTAGTTTTTTTTTGCTATGATACAACCATTCAGAATGAGTGTGCTCCCTACAAATTGGACATGCCGTCTTGCCCTTTGTTGTGCAATTGAAAAGATTTTCGTAAGCAGGAAAGTCATTGATAGTCCACAAAAGTATAGCTTTCATAACAAAGTTTGATTTGCTCACTACATCATAAACTTCCATTCCACTCCATAAATCTTTAAAGTCATTAAGTAATGGTTGTAAATAAACATCAATTTTTAAAAAAAAAAAAAAAATTAGAAAGTCGGATCTTTGCTTCCCTATACCTGGGGCACCACTGGCTTATCCCTAGGTTGTGGCATTGGGATACTTCAAAGGGTATTCTAGTTTAAGCAAATTCGAGCGGTCTCAAACCAGAGATCTCTCAAGGAAGCATGCCTTGGAGTCCTTAGTCTCAAATACTGGCTGGTCCTTGGGGACAATAAACATCAATATCATTATTGGGTTGTTTAGGACCAGAGATTAATATTGTTACCACTATATTTTCTTTCCTCATATATAACCAAGGAGGTAGATTATATATAGAAATCATGATGGCCAAAAATTGTATCTACTACTAAAGTTAGAAAATAGGTTGAAACCATTTGTAGAAAGACCAAATCTTAGATTACGTGAATCACTAGCAAAATCTTGTCATTTTGCATCAACTTACTCCCATGAAATGCGATTCAACTACATGATGCATCTTTCCATCATTACGTTTATGGTTCATATGTCATCTTAAGAGTTCGACTACATCATGCATTGGAACACTTGTTGCAGTTTTGGAATGGAAAATATCTCAACACTTTCGCATGAACATCATGCTTCATCCGATTAGAAAGTTTATCTACCTTCCATCGAGAATGTGAACAAACTGGACAACTTTCTAAATCTTTGTTCTCTTTCGTAAATAAACAATAATCATTTATACACACACGAATATTCTCAATATATCCTAAGTCAAATACCTTAAGGACTTTTTTACTCCATAAGTGGAACTTAGAATGACATTATCAGGGGGGGAACATATCATGTAAGAGCTCTAAAAGACTTGTGAAACTTTTATCAGTCCAATCATAAGTAGCCTTTATCTTGTATAAGGATACCACTACAGAAATTTTTGTTTACTTTGTACAATGTGGATACAAGGGAGTGTTTGCATCTGTAACCTTTTGAGAGACATTATTCTCCACATAAGGTTCATTCATTTTTTTCATCACTCATGTAAAAAGTACTAGCTTGACTATCAAACATATACTGATGTCCAGCATCATTACTTGTTCTAGGTACTTCTTCACCATGATGGTACCGAATCTTATACATTGGATCCATACCTTTTATAACCAAATGTTCAACACAATAGAAAATGTTTGATGATTCATGTGTCATACATGTTTTTGCATGGACATAAAATTTTGTCTACACCAACTAATATGCTCTCAACTTGTTTGACAAAGTTCAGTGCTACCTTCAAATATTCATCAGTAGCTCTATTAAAAGAATAAATTCTCAATTAATATTACTATTTGTCTCAAGGTTGGATTAATTTAATATTAATTTAGCATACATATTTTCAAACGAATCTAATCCTTATCAAACATCATTTTTGAAAGTATTGCAACAAGCATGAATATTTTAGTTGTTTAATGAGCTTGAGTAATATTCAATAAAAAATAAATTAAATGATTATTCGCCAAAAGATCGAAGCACTCAAAAGAAAAAAAAAGTAAGAATAAGATGATATCTTATTTGAATAAGAGACCAACTTGCTCAATATTTGAGCATCACTAACATATCTAAACGCAAAATTAGCTCTAACAGCTTCAACATGTGAGTTCAAAACAAGGTAAATGTTGTAAAAATAGAATACCCAACCAAATAATTCCAATCAAGGCTTACTTGTTGGTGATCAAAATGTGAAAGAAGACTCCTCGTCAACTTTTAAGAGTGGTATCGCTGATTAAATGTCGCATGAAAATAAGAAACCTTATAAGCATCATAATGCCTGTATACAAAGATGATAGACATCATAAAATTATATCAAATATAATGGACTCTTAAATCCCCAACACTAAAAAATTGTCTTCCTTGAAATTTACCTCATCCATCAATTTAAGGTTTTAGATGAATAAGCGATTTAACATGATTCAATATGTTGGAGTAGAAGGGATTTTTAATTAATATAATTAAATTAACCTAATTAATATTAATTAACGGTCATTGTATGAAAACGTCATCTATTATCTTATAAATCTTATAAACACAACGCATAGCTCACTATTTAACCAAAGTCCCATGAACACACCAACCAACCATTCATGGGAAAACTCTAATTTATCTAGTATTCTTTCCAACCACTACTACAATTTTCACCTTCCATGACACATTTCCCCTTTGAATTTGGTACAAGAGGAAAAAAATTGTGTCATAAAAGCCAAAGAAGTGCGTGATTGACAGAAGAGGATAAAAATTTAAAATTTGATAAAACTTTGACTCTATTTGTAAAGCCCATATTTATAAGAAAAAAATGGTCACCAAGTCAATGCATGACACGTGTCCTGGTGTTTTCTGGTAGTGTGACACGTGTCCCTTGACTCAACAGTGAAGGAGAGTGGGGCTTTTAAGGAAAGAAACCCGTCAGGTTATCTGCAACACAAATTTAGCCATTTCTTCAGGCGAGCATTCAATTGATGATAACTTCTTATTCTGAACTCGTATTCACGTGATTTATGTTGCATTCAACTCGTATTCTTCTCCTTTTTTCTTTTGTTATATTGCTTGGCATGATAAACACCAATTTTAGGCCTAAGTTTCTCTACAACTCCAATGAAGGTCATTTGAGAATGCGTTTGAAGGTTTTATGGATGTTTTGGCTGATTTTTTCGTGGGTAATTTGCAGAACTCAATGAAATATTATTTTAAGTAAGCTTCCAGTAAGTATTTAGCCTTTAGTTGGTCTTGATTGAATTTTGAGAGGTGAATTGTATCTTTATATTCATTGCCTCATTTTTAATTAAATTCTTGTGTTTAGCTTTCAAGAAAGCATGGAAGTTGAAGGCTGAGTTGTGGGTGTTGTTCCTTCGAGAAGATAATTTCAAACTTATGGGTTTAGGGGTTGGTTGAATATTTTCAAACTTTGAACGATAAGTAGCTATGAACGTCCATCTTCTAGACTCAAATAAAAGTTAGATTGATTGTGACTATGATGTGAGACTTAGAAAGACAATGCTTACCTCGATATCATGAGGCATATGTTTATGCACACTAGATGTAGTGCGGGTTAGTTCATGCTTTATTGGTACCTTTGTCCATTGTAGTTGTAGTATGATGTTTGTTTTTGTAAGTGTTACGTAGTTGCATGTTTGGAGAGTCATGATATGTAAGAACGTATAAATGGTTGGTGATTGTTCATTTCCATGATCAGTTGTAGGTTGGTGCTTAAGTATTATTTCTGAACGTAGTGGTTTAAATTTATATGAAGTTGTGATATATTTGACTCTAGTGTGTGCTTGTCACTAAACGTCTTTGAGTATACTATATGTATATGAAAATTATGTGTTGTTCATTGTGTGAGCTTATAGTAAGTGTGGTTTAATGTGTTTCCTATGAGATAGTTGAGCATGTACTCCATCAGTAGTTATGGTCGTATTCTTTTGAGACATCTGAGTTACTGAGGTTGAATCATGATTGGGCTTCACTAAAAAGACTTGTGTGGCTAGTCAAACGAATACTTGAGAAATGTCTTCACTCTTGACTTCTTTTGGATCGATCAAAATCTAGCGGCCAGATAAGGTAAGATTGAAAGCTACAATGCCTTGTTGAGTAGAGGGCAATGTTCTCATCTAGACCAATTTTGTGTTTAAGAAAAGATGAGTTTAAAGAGCACGTAAAAAGAGAGTTATAGTCATAGTTTAAGATTGCCAAAGAGTTTTGATAGTTAACCAAGTGTTGTAGGCTTCATTTGAGGCTTCAACTTATGCTTGGACCTCGTTTACGAGTTTAAGACCTATAGAAAATGTGGTAGTTTGGAAATGTGTATCTATTTGTTCATTCTTTCGCACGTGACTTCACAATGTGAGGTTATTTTCCTGAGATTTGAGTTGTTGTTCCAAATATAGCCTACTCAAGGATGTACCGAAGTTGTGCCTTTTAGTTTTTTTTTTTTTTTGAAGATGTATTTACAAGCTAAAAGGATTATGAGAAAATACTTGCCTCCTTAGTGGTATATGCGGCACCATTTGGTGCCACAAAATTTTTCTTTCATCAATATCAAGGAGAAACTAAAAAGAAAAAAGAAAAATTTTTGTGGCACCAAATGGTGGTACGCTTTTGGTTTATTAAAATGTTAAATAATTGTAAACATGACATAACTAATTTAATTATAATCTATATACTTGACAAAGAGATCAGATTCGAGTCTCCTGTTGTTAAATTAAAAATATACAAAAGTTCAATGTTTATAAGATTGTTGTGGTTAAACTCAAATTTGGATGGATTTCATAAATGAAATTGCTTCTTAGTTCTACAAGCACAATGCTTAAATAGTTACATCTTAATTTGAGAATACAAATTATTCTTATTTGTATGTCTTTTAATTTTATGGCAAATTAGGAGTAATGAGAAGATAAAACAGTTGGTTCATGAAATTAAAGTATATAACGGTTCTATTGATAAGATAAAGAGTTATACTCATGTTGTGGAAAATGGTAATAAGATAAAATTTGGTATTGATATTTTCATACACCCCGGTATGTCTTTTTTTTTCTTTTAAATTTTTTTTTTCCTTAACAAAGGATCTCCTTCAAAGATATTATAGGTTGCGGTAGAAAATCAAGGTATTTGTTCACATCTCTTATTGTTTCTTTCTTTTTTTTTTAATTTTTTTTTTTAATTTTTTATTGACAAGTTTGTTTGTTGGACTTAATTGTTAAAAAGCTTGTTTGTTGGCACTCTTGGAGGTGACTCCCAATCTTAGCGGTACTTGATAGGATGATGTAATTATGTATAGGCAAGGCATTTCAATAATACATAATAAGGCATCTGTTCAACCTAAGCACTCAAAAGAGAATCTAATAAAGGCCTCTAATCTAAATCTCTAACATTTAAAGGGGATGTAGAAACGTTTTTATTTAGTTTTGTCCACAAAGATGTGGTATGCTATACAATCTTTCAAGAGCTGCAAAAATCTTATTTATCTCTATAAATTTTTTTGTTCTTTGTATCCAAATTAATCAAAATATAGCACCATTTTTTCTTTAAAGGAAATAATTTTTAGAAACACCAAATTTGCATATTCATGAAAACTTCAAACCATTCTAATCTTGACTCATGTCATAAACAATTACCTCTATAAATTTTAAATTGATTATAAAAGATAATAATAGTTCTCTGACATATAAGTATGGTATGTATGAAGAGGCATGATAGCTCTCAAATAGAGCCTACTTAGGCTACTTTAATTTGCATTTTCTAAGGTTTGGGGGAAATAATTGAATAGTTAAAATTAAATTGTGAGTAAAAATGATAGAAGTCACACACATTCACGAGTAAGCATAATGAAGGGCAAGCATAGCATGTTAAAGTAAAACAATAAATAAATTGTGCTAAAGATGTTATACAATGCAGAAGCGCAGAAATATGATGCTGGTGAACGAACTTGATGCGAACGATAAAAGTTAAAAGCACATATCACATTCAAAGCAGTCGTGTTCGAGGAATCAAGCCAACAAGGAAAGAACAAAGAATCAATCAGCCAAGCAAAATCAGCATTAATCAAGCAATCCCAGCAATGATAAGAAGATATCTACATTTATGAAGATTTTCCAACTCATCCAAACTTGCTAGCCAAGCAAATCATCTCTATTTATAGAAGGCAAGAAATTGTAATCGGTGAGTTGGTCTGTTGGCCAGAAGTCAATTCACATGGAATAGAACTACCATGTAGAACGCAACTGGTGGTGTTCGTAGGATCTGATGTAAGGAGTCTGCACATTTTCACAACCGCACCAATTCCTTCTTTTGTTATTTCTTTCTTTATTAGGAGTAGTTCATAGATCTATAGCTAACTTTTAGTAATGATAATTCAAACTTTTCATCATCACTTGTTGCTTCTTTCTATGTTTCATTAGGTTAGAAGCTTTTGTAAGAATTTGTATGTAGAATGCATGTTAGGATTACGGGTAGTTGGATTTACACTGTTGGATTTTATTTTAAATATGCGTCAATTAGCTACCCATGTATGCTAGCCTTTAGTGAACTCAAAAGAGGGAACTATTGGGTGATCAGTATGCTACGATAGGTTTGATTGTGAGGTCTCTCGCATCATTTAAGGGGTTATGAATCACACTACTATCGCTTGCGTCGCCCAGTGTTAGGTATGAAGAACCGCAGCGGAAGCTAGATTTTTTATAAATCAATAAGCACGAAAGTACTCATTAGAATAGGGAAGGATGAAATCTAACTTACCATTATCGCATGATTAGTATCTTTTGCATCTGCCTTTTTACCACTGCTTATTTACTTTTCATTTAGAGTCTTCAAAAACCCAAACAATCACCAACTATATTTTACATATTCTACATAACTCTTAAGTTAGTAAAGTTAATTCTAGACATCAATCCCTGTGGAGAACGATAAAATAAATACTTATCACTTGCTGCATTTCCAATCGTGTATGCTTGCGTGAAAAGAGATTCTGAAGCTGATACTTAGCAAGAGATTACACTTAGAAATTATTCATCATATATTTGCATCGGAAATCGCAGACCAAGACACTACTAGAAAAATCACCTACCATGACACTATCTGCCTTTTATTTTATAGGAGAAGAGAAAAAAAGAGTCAAACTTAGAAGTAAATATTGTTCATGAAAGGCTAAATTAGGACTTTATGTTTCTTGATTAAATGAAAAGGATATCTTGGCAAGGAGTTCCCAAAAAGTGTGTAAGTATCCATTGATAATCTAGAAAAAGAGGCTTATCTCATCTTGCCTTTGATTGTGTGTTTGTGTGTGTGCGTTTTCTTAAACACCATAGAAGTGAACTAATTTATCATATCATCATTCATTCAATATATTTTTGTATTTCTACTTCTATTGCATTTATATCTAAGATGTGCTGACACTATTTCATTAGCTATATGTTTTTGTCTATGCAAATTAGAAACATGCATTTTTATTGGGGTTTAAAAGTTGTTTGTTGAAGATTAGGTCGTTGGTGACTCAAGAGTGTAGATTTGGACAACCCTTTGGTGGAGGATTTGATGCGGGCTTATGAGAACATGGGTGACACTCTTGCATTACATGGCTCTGTAACACATAATAAAGGTACCTTAATTTATATAGATCATTTAAGCTTCTATTTTTTTTACTCGAATGATGAATCTTAGTCGATTATATTTTTTAATAAGTCATGCACTTCATCTATATAGTTATATTGAGTTTTCTCAGTCAAGTTGAAATCCTAATTTTGATAGGAAAAAGAGAGGAAAGTATCTTATATTGGGTAATAATAGGCTCGATACTTTTTTTTTATACGTGAGTGGTTGGGCTAGTTAATACAATTACACATTTCGACTAATTTCATGTGATTGAAAGTTCAAATAAAAAATAGCTAATGGGGTATCTTCTTTTAGGCAGTTGGATATGAATTTGATTATGATGAGTATCATAGTTTTAGACATGGAAGACTTCCTTATGACAACCTTAAACCTGATCCCGTTCTTAAGAGTCTTTTATTGGACCTACCTTTCTTATAGGAAAGTTGGAAATATTTGTTTGTTTGTTGTTTTCTTTGAATTTTACTTTTTTATTTTTATTTTTTTTTATTTAGAAGTGATCCTCTTTATCAAACCATATCTTTCAATCCACTAAATTTAGAGGCTATGAAATGTATCTTGTGTTTCAGCTTTATATTAGACCACACATTAGATTTATTTCTCCTACTTGAAAGCTATAAACTTTAATTTTTGTCCACAAGTAGCTGTAGTATCTCAAACTCCAGACCTTGGTGTACTTTTCCATGATCCATTATTTAAAGCCACATGTCTTAATTATGCACTTCACAAACAAATATGCAATTCATACAATATGGAAAAAGTTTCAATATAAATGAAGTATTTAGCTTAATCTACAAAAACCAACTAAACTGACCAAAATTCAACTAACTCTGCTTTGAGTTTGACTATAACTTACCTTGTACCAAATCATATTGACATTTCTATAAGTTTTTAAATTTTGGGATTGAGAGGTCTTGTGGGATGTGTTTAAAATTAGCATTTTGCTTGACCTTAATGTAAGGCCTTATGTAAGTAAATATTTTGTTGAGTAACTACTGCTGAGTAACTATTGCACAAATTTGAGAAAAGAAAATCAATTTGGACTAGGAGGTGGAGGAAGGGTGCGACATCAGCAGGTGAAGTGGGATTGAACATATTTTTATTTGTGCTTTGAGTTTGCATCCTTGTGTGTGTTTGATAAGGGTGCAACAAAAACCCGAAAATCAAAAAAATCTAACCGAACCAATCCAATGGATCAGATAGGTTTTTAGCACAAAATTAGACATATCAGTTTGTAATTTGAAAAACCAAAAATATTGGATCGGTTCAGATTTTCGTTTTTAAAAACTAATAAAAAAGGAACCAAACTGAAATATATATTAGCAATACGTCATATAAAGTCATCTTTCTTTCATTATTTAGAAAATTTCCTAAAGTCTTGAAGATAATTCCCTTATAGTAAATGTTTTTTATCCTTCAAATGTCAATATATTTTCCAAGTAACTTTCTCAAACTTTACTTTTTTTCATATTAGTTGTCATTATCTATTTGAAACTAATTTTACAAAAGATCCTTCTCATTCATTGACAAGGTGAAGGATTGACCATCGAAAGCAAATTACTTTCATATTGGAGTACATGATTTTTAAAAGAATTGACAAAACAAATTAGACATTGGATCGGATCCAAAACCGAACCGAACCAATTGAAAACCAAACCAATGGTTCTATACTTTATTGGACATTGGATCGGATCCATTTTTTTGAAAATTGAAGATATCAATTCGGTTGTCAGTTTGGTAAAAAACTGACAAAAATCGAACTGAAATCACCCCTAGTGTTTGAGTAGACGTTTATAGGAAGGGGTTAGACTTAGTGGGGATGGAAGTAGTTTTTCAGTAATTTACTTTAGGATTTAAGTTTTTCTTATGGGGGACTGTTTGTTTAATTAATTTCATGCAAATAATCTACTTAGATTGCTTAAAAACTTGTTCCTGATTAAATTTGAAGGACATTTGAATTAATTGCTTGTAGACCTTGTTCATCAATGTTTACCTTTTACAAAATAATGATGAAAACAATAGGAACAAGCCATTTAAGTTCCAAGATAAGCTTGGTAATGTTGTTGGGGGAAATACTCAACTCCCCATCGTGAAGAGGGAACTTCCCAAACAGGAAGAATCCTTTCAAACCTTCCCTTGGTGTTTGGTTGTCTTAATAATTTTAGGTTTACATACAAATTGATCCCAAATTTCGATGGTTGTGAGCTTGTGGCAGTTTAATTTTTAATTCTTGAACAATAAAATATTTCAATTATATTTTTAACCTTCACTAGATGTCCTCAAGGGGTTACCTTATTAGTAGATGCGTCTCAAAGGTATTTTCTCTTAGAGGTCCTAGGTTTGAGAGTAAAAAAGATTAATGTCTCTAGGTGGCTCAAAACTAAACTTCATACTTTGGTCACAAATGTCCTTACATTATGGGGCTTTTCTTTATCATGTATGTTTTCTTGAATGCGCATTTGAAACTTCGTATAGAGGCCAAGCGTTCTTAATATGCTGACAAATTTGGTGACCACCTATCTAGAAATTAGTTCTCTACAATTTTCCTTTACTATAAATGTAATGTAGTAGAGTTAGATGGTTGTCCCGTGAAAATAGTCGATGTGTGCAAAAACTGTTCTAAACACTCATGGATATTAAAAAATGAAAAAGTAATGTTTATGTTTGGTTTTGGTTTTGGTTTTGGGTTTCGGTTTGGTGTTCAATCAAATATGTCGGCTGAATTTTTTTATGACTTTTGAAGTGGAGTAGAAATTGGAACAAATTTTCTTTTTGGTTAGTTATTGAATATCACATGTATGTTGATGCGATATTTCGGTGAAATACAATAAAGATAAATTCATAAGAGTAAGATATTATCTACTAATATCCTAAGCTTTAGCATCGCATTCTATGTAAGTATACTCAGTCGAAAGTGCAGAAAGTGATAAGTATTTATTTAACGTTCTCCATAATGATGTCTATAATTAGTTAATTCATCTATGAGTCATGGAAGAAAAGTAAAGACAATGTTGTTGAGGTTTTGGTGGTTTTATGTCTAATGCAAAAATAAATTAAGAAAGGCTCGGGTTAAGGTTCGGGGAAGCGTCTATCAATTCCTAGGGTAAATAATGGTAAGTAGTAAATGTCATACTTCACTTATCTAAATGTTTGCTTCTTCGTTCATTCATGCTAACTCCTCTTAAATGAGTAAGAGAACTTATACTCTACTAAACATGCGAATTAGACTTAAGTTATCTTTTCTTCAGAATTAACAACTTACAAGTTCATGTGGATGATCGGTCGACATTTACTATTAATTAAGATCTTAATTCAACATGCAACATTTCTTAACTCTCTTTACCCTAGTACATGCTTCTACAACTCGTACCCTTAACCTTTGCCTAAAATGTTTAGCCAGACACAGTTAAAAATAGATAAAGCATGGCAATGAAATATAAATAATATTGCATTGCAGAAATAATGTCTATGCGAAACAATAAGCGAAACAAAGTAAAAACTAATTCTAAACTACTACGCAAAACATAAAACAAATGAATAAAAGCGGCAGTTGCTTGAAGAAAAGGACTCCTTGTCACTAGGAAAATAAACTTTACTTCAGAAACCCTAATCCCAAGTATAGGAGAAGAACTCCAAAAACAACAGGAACACTTTCTCTCTTCGTTCTTCTCCTCTTTATAGGCTTTGAGATGCTTAGGGACCAAAGAATCGAATACTTGGAAAGCAAGGAATTAGATACTTAGAGAATAATGAAATAGTTGCTTGGAAACAAGGTTCTGACAATTCTTACATGTTTGGTAAGAAATCGCAACCTCCTACATTTTCGTTATCCTATCGCGATGGGATCTTCTACATGCTGTGAGAATTGTGTTCTGCCTCACATTAGGTCTTTATCTTCTATCTCTTTACCTTCGCGAATATGTTTGGAAGATCTCATGGTTTTACGGTCGTTTTCTTTGTTGTTTTGATTCGCGATGCTTTTAGCCTTCTCAATTCCTCTGGATGTGAAGCTAATAATGTTCCCAACTCCTGTAGATATAGCAATATATTCGTGAAGCATGGGATCTTTAGCTTTTAAGTATGAAAAGCATTCGACATCCATAATTTACTTTAAAATGCTTTAGTTTCCTTAGCTTTTCATTCTAAGCTCCTAAATCATACATACATCTTATTTATATAAATTTTCCATCTTAATATTATTCTAACTCTAAAATTTATTTAATTAATGCACAATACCGTTAGAATATATTAAGATATCAGCCTAAATAACTTTATAATTTGAGAGCTATTAAACCTTCTAAACTTGAATCATTGCTCTTCTCGAGTAATGCTCCATATATTAGCATGCAAGCAAATTTTCGTATAAATGCTTTTACGTAATACTCTCAATAATGTTCTAAATATTGTAGTCTAATTAAGCAAAATTTTGTCACAAGTTAAACGCATCAACTTTTACCCTACAGATTTTAAAGTCATGTTCTGCTAAGATACTTTCTTTATTGATAACATGCTCTTCCATGTTAGAATAAAAACTAAGCCCTCCTAGAGATTAATGCTTACGGATCGAACCACTACACTCAAACCCTAGTTCATCCTAAGTTTGCCCAAAATATTTTGTCCTAAGCATATGTATTTAGGTTCTCAAATCTCTCGAGGATTTCTGCTTTTGCTTTAATGCATTCCTACTCGGGTTGCACTCGTGTTCACAATTCCCTAGTTCCTAGGGCGGCTCACTTGAGCATAAAGCGCTTCACCTAGGCGAATGAGAATATCTTAAGCTGGCGCTTTTGGTAAACAAAGGACTACTTCGAGTTCCAACGGCTATTCACTCTTTTACGCTTTTGTTTTACCCAAAATATTTTGATATTTATTTTTCTGATTTTTTTATAACCTTCTCAAGTTCTTTTTCTCTAACCTTACATCGGGCTTGCCCTCACCCTCAAACTTAAAATTTTAACTGTCCTAAATGAAGGTGAGGCTTAGTTCCCATAAACTTAGATTGTTCTAAGTTTTGAATTCTTTGTTTCAGCTTTCAGTTTTAACCTTGAGACTTAACTAATTTTTTATTTCGATCAGGAATCAGTGTATTATCAACTTGGTCCGCATTTTGGCTAGTCCATTCTCCTAAAATCCTAAGGATAAAGGTGGGTGTTCTAGATTGTTCAGAAATTTTGACTATAACATACTACAACATTTGAGAGTAGAACGAAGAACATTTATAGCATTTACTTTTTCATTTTAAAGATGTATGAATATGAGCAAAAGATTTTTCTATTTAATCCTAATTCGCTTATGAGGCCTAGGTAAAAAGGAGGATTGACCATATTTCAGAAGATATATACATGAAAAGAAAGAAATAAAGACAAATGAGGACATAAACTTCCTTTAACTTTTCATATGGAACTCGCCGCGGTAGCACTGCTTCTGTTGGTTTCTTTCTGGGCTGTTTTAGTTCATCCTTCTTTTCAGCATGTACCATCGTGTTGCCGATACCTAATCTCTATCTAATCTAAAACTCAAAAAAAGAAAACATTAAACTATCTTAGCAAACTAATAAAAGAAAATCTAACCTAGCAAAATTTAATATCTTTTAAGTAAGAGGTAGAAAAATTAAAACTTGTAAATGCTAGGAGCCAAAATTTTAATAGATACTGATTGTGTATGCTCCGAGTGCCACATTCCAGGAATGCGTCTTGCACACTTTTCCTTTGGCCATATAATGATCTTCTTTATCTCACCCTCTTTAATAGCCTGGTCAGTTTTGGATCCATATTCTTCCTTCTTGAAGTGCCTTCCTACCAAAATTAGTTTTATTAGGCAGAGGTGCCTTCCGGTTTGGCCATGTTTTATTGCTTTCATTTCATATTTTTCGATGATCTCTCGGTTGGGTTTTTGTAGGCATGATAGTTCAAAAGCGATTTCTATAATCTCTAGTGTTTCAAAGCCCTTGAAGCTATCTTTAGTTTCCTACAAATTTTGCTCCATCACCTCTTCCTTAATGGGTTGATGCTTTTCTTCTTTGGGTTCTATTGCACGCTCTTCCTCTACAAAGTTTATGGTTATTTGGGAAATTTCTTCCTTAATTTGGCTTTTCTCGACTTCATTCTGTGGGACTTGATTCGAAAAACTGTTCAGCTCAATAAATGAGACATCTTCCTTATCATCCCTTGTTAAGAATGCTAAGGTTGTCGAAACTTTCTGCGCATTCCAAGGTTGTTGCTCTACTGCTAACTGCTTCAGTTGATCATTAGCATTTTTCATAAAGTCTAGGCTATTTTGTAACACGATATCGCTTCTTGTAAGAACCCGACTCTAAAATGGTCCTAACCCGATCCTTACTCAGCATGCATGAATTTAAAAACCATTAAATTTGACAAGTAAGACAAGTAACAGAAACCTTAACATTTGATAGGAAAATGGCAATCTAAAACCCGTTATTAAAACCAATGTAATTTAAAGCCTCTGGCCAAAGTATATGAAAACAGTACTAAAACAATTCTTCCAAAATAGTCTAAACATGTTGAAAACATAAAATAAACGAAGAGACTATGCGGCAGACTCCCATGATCAGTCAGCTCCTCATCTAACCGCCCTGGTGCTGTCCCAAGTTACCTGGTAGAAAAACCACAGAAATAAGGGTGAGTACAAAGGCATTCAGTAAGAATCCCCAACCGGGGTACAGTACGCAAGTCACATCATCTAGCATCCTAGCATACAAGCAGAACATCATC
>JBBMKA010045197.1:0-20620 GCA_037833695.1 Sechiopsis laciniata | reverse complement strand
GCGCAAGCTATACCTTCCTTTGCTTAAGTGGTATGTTTTATGCTCAAACAGGTACATCTTAAGAACTACAAATTACGGACATGAGTACAACCTAAGTAGGAATGCGTTAGGTGTAATCTTCAAAGGATCAAGGGGACCTAACTAGCAGCTTTAACTAGATGTTTTGGGAAAACTTAGGGGAATCAAGAAGTTAATTGAGATGCTTTGTAGTAATGGGCATTAACTCTTAAGATGTCTAATCTGTCGGCCAAAAATGGAGGAAGTTAGAGCTAATAAAAGAAGTAGACTAGTTTACATCGAGGCCCTGGGTACCAATGAATTATCTCATGTTATAATTAGAAAGAGAATCGGGACTAATGGATTGTAGAGCGACTTAGTGGTAAAATGAAATTCTAGTATCTTTTCTGTTTAAGCACTCCCTATGATTATTTTATATTGCTCGGGGCGAGCAACATTCAAGTTTGGGAGTTTGATAGCGCTAAATAATAGTATTATTTAAGCCTTTGAACCCTTGCATTCTACTAAAAAAAGTAAGCAAGCGAACAACATAAAAAGGGAATTAGCTCAACATTCACATTTATCTATACATGCTAGCAGGAAGTGCACGTATAATAGAACCTAAGTATAATGTGGTTTCTAAGATGCAAAATGTGCGTATAAATGTGAAAATCATGTTATTATTCCCGAACTTGCTGATGTGTTTAAATTCACAGGAAAAGCACTACAGATGCGGATGAAGACTGAAGTAGACGAATCAAGAGAACAAAAAAGGAAAGATTGGACGGCAACCGAATTACGGAATCAATGGAACCAAGAAGGAGAAAATCATCAAATGAATATTCCAGGTCAAAATTTAAGTACAGATTGAACGCGGTCAATAAGAAACCTCAAACTCTATAAATTGTGAAAGCAATTGAAGAAGAAAATGTGCAGGTTTGAAGAGGATACTATCGTTGATGGGCGTTCTAGACGTCGAGGTCTCTTGGGAGATCTCGACGGATTCTGTTCATCTGTAGTCTTGGAAGAACACAGTACCAAGCGGTGTTTGTTAGAAGAAGACTTCGTTGGCAACAATGTTGGCAATTCTATCAACTTCATAGATAGTTTAGCTTATCATATAGTACATTGTAGTTTGCATTTCATATTCATACTTTGTTTTATCGCATTTCATAGAAGTAGTTTGTAATGTTTTCTTCAAATTAATTCTATGAGTTTTTTTGTTTCAGATTTGATCTCCTGTTAAGCAACTTATGATTAGATTTAATATTAAGAAGTAACCTTAGGAGAGTCATGTAATGTCAAGTAAAGGGAAAAAAGTAGTAAGAGCGACGGTTGAATTTATTTATAGCGAGTCAATTGACTTTCCACTCGTGAGAGCTTAGCATTTGCCTTGGAAAAAGGAATGTTAAGGGCTTAACCTCACAGTAATCATTGGGCAATACTTAGTCTTAAGTATTTTAGAGAGTGGCTAGGGATAACCATCTCACTAGTTGCATACCCAATGCTTAGGCTTAAAAGTAAATCTACGGACAATGTACTGGCAGGTTGCAGTCAAGTACTCCGGGAGGGGACTTAAAGTTAAAGTTTAGTATGTGCTAATTTTCTCTTGATACTTAACTTGCTTTAATTTGAATGGTGACTGGAGCGTTCCGAGTGCTAATATAATCATATTAATTAATTCAGAGTTAAACTGTTTAAGTAAACCTCAAAATCGCTTACGCGCAAGTATATGCGGTCGAAGTGCAGCAAGTAATAAGCATATAATTTTATCGATCACCTAGAGATTGATGTCTAGAACTAATATTACTAAGTTGAGAGTTGTGTAGAAAGTAAATGCATGGTTGAGATAGTTGTTGTTTTCTTTTGATGCTGATAATAAAATGAAGCAAATGCTAACAGTAATGAATATAAATGCAATGAGTAGTGATAAATAGACAGTTGTAGAAGATATTAAGAGCACAAAACTAGTTATCAAGTTTCTTGTTTCTCTCTACCAACACTACTACAAAAGTGAGATATGATGATTCTAAAAAAATATTATAAACGCTTTAGATGATACTTTTTAACAATCATTGTATCCCCTTTAGATGACACTTCTTGAGGAGTGTCATTGAAACTCTTTAGATGATATTTTTCTGCAATCATTGTATAGCACATCATCTATTCCTTATAGATGACACTTCTTAATAAGTATCATTGAAACTCATTAGATGATGTTTTTCTACAATCATCGATTCTTCTTTGATGACACTAATTTATCGTCACACAAGAACAATAGATGATGTATAAAATTGATCATTAATAATTTATATATGACACCTAAACTTTATCATTAAAAAATTTATATTGATATTCTTTTTTAATCACTAAATATGTAAATGTGACTCTTCATTTAATCATATATCTCCAATCGTCGAAAAATATTGCACATACAACTACTAAAATTAAATGGTCTGAAAGTCTGATTCGATATAAGAACTATTTTCATAATATTCATTTGTAAATAAGTATCAAGGTAGTACTTTATACATGTATGTAAATATTGTTCAATGAAAAAAAAGTATATTGTTCATGAGATCAATAAATGTACATTGAAAATATTCATGGTTACACCAAGACAAGATGTGACTGAGTTGATCCACCTCTATATTGCAAATAGGAATCCAAAAGTTGCTACAACATATCTATCTTCAAAGTATCTCCAATCACATTGACAATATCTGAGATTAAACGAGCATTCAAATATCAGATACCACATAAACAATTCAATATAAACTAACGAAAGGATAAGTTAACAAGTAATCGCTACAAACCAAGCCAATAACCTTAGATAAACAATGAATTAAAAAGAATGAACTTACTAAACTCGTCAATAGTGCTATCAAAAGAACCAAGCTTCATACCAACAAAATAAAAAATGTGATTCTTTTTTTTTTTAATAAATAAAAACATGATATAAAGAAATGAGTAAAAACAAAAGTAAAACTCTACCTTCATGCTCTCCACTTTTAAGAATAAGAAATTAGTTAAATATTTAATTCACAAGATTTGCAGAGATGTAGTTGTAGTCACACATATTTACCAGGCTGCCAAAAAATAGACCCAACGTACAACTTATTGCAAAGAGGGAAAATTAAGAAAATCAATAACAATATGGAAAAATATCAAAACATTGAACAAATACTCATCGACAACAATCAAATTTCCAAGATTACCAACTTGATGGTTCTCATCATCAAGGACAAATGAAGTTATAATGTCTTAATAGTTAAAACAGGCATATTGTATCTAATTTATATAACAAAGAGCAACCATGAACCCTGAGAATGTACCAGTCAATGAGCAACCATGGGTGGTGTCCCAAAGAGCATGAACATGGAAGCCATGAACCCTGCCTTAAAAGCCAGAAAAAATCAATGTAACCATAGTTTAAACTGGAAAAAATATATATATATATATATATATATATATATACATGAGAAATTAAGAGCTACAATAAAATAAAATTAAAAAAAAAAAAATCAGTAAGCATTAAAATTTCAAACACTAGGTTGAGTTACAATTGTCATTTTGGCTAAATAAAATTCCACCGACTTCCTAATTGCTCTAAAAAACAACTTTTAAGACATAGATGGCTTGGACACATACTTTCAAGCCACACTTTTGCACACATACTTTTAAGGCATGATGAAAGTTAATTGAAGTACTAAAACATGGTCAAGATGAAAACCAGTTATGACATCCCAATTAAACTAGCTCATTGATGGCTTGGAACAATCTGTTTATACAATAAAAAAATTACAATGCCAAGTTACAGAATTCAGTGAGTCTAATCACAAATCTTTTATGGTTGAAAAAATGGGGTGAGACCTTGGCTAGAGCAGGTTGTTAATGGAGGTCAAAGCAACATGAGATCTTCATATGGATTTTTATCATCAAAGCCTACACAAAAGTACTTCATAGTTTAATAGTGTGCCAATGATCATGCAAAGTGTAAAGAGCTAAATAAAACAAATTACATATTATTTCATCTCTTCCATACAAGAGTTGTAGTGTGTCCTACTTTTTTTTTTTTTTTTTTGAACTATTGTGTCCTACTTAAAACTTTGGTCTTAGAAACCATCTCTAACATTTAGACCCTCATCAAGAATAAGTTTAAAAAGAATGAACATCTATATTTCAATTAGGTATGTCTCATTTGCAACAGTGAATTTATTATACCAAGCACATGAGAACATATCTAAACAGAGTTCCAACATACCATAGCCTTTGAAACTCTGATTCAAATATCAGAGTTTAAGAGTTGTTGGAAATAACAAAATGTTACAAAAACCAATTATTAGTGTAAACAATAATACAACAAATCTTTAGGGAAATTTTGAAAAACAAACAACATTTTTACCAATGCAGATTGTTGATTTCTAGCTCCATCTTCAATAGCAGCAGCAAATTTCTCCATAATCTATAACACATGAAACATCCAAGAATATCAATAAACACAAAACATGGATATACAAGAACACTCAAATCTAAGGTCTCCCAACGCATTACATGAAATAGATGAAAATGGTATTGATTTTGATGATATTGGGAATTGGAGTTGTTGGTGGGGTTGAATTTGGAGATCAGGCTCCAATTTCCTTCTCTAGAGAAATTCATCTCACCAATTCTAGTACTTAAAACATGCTTTGAAAATGTCTAATAATGTCTTACCATTTAATCCTTACCGAAAATGACTTAGAAAATTAATGGAAGATTGTTCAAATTTCCTAAACAGTTATAACTCACCAAACGAGTCTAAATACTGGTAGAAGAGCGTTCGAAGTGGTTATGAATGATTCAAACTACAAAAAAAGTGGCTAACAAAGGATTAAGACTCAACTACAACCCTGAATAAATATTTAGAAATACCAATAAAGCAATGGAACTTACTAATTACCATCCAAACAACCCAAGAATGTGCTCGACAATGTTTATATAAATTTGAATTGGCTCCACCTCTAAATTAAAAGCCTTCATTCCATAAAGCTTGAATTTCAAAACTTATTTATATTTGGGTTCTAGCCTCCAGGCTTCATTAATAAAAGTTGCCACATAGTAAGGAAGAAAAAATCTTTCCGTACATAATCTCTTAAAAAATGCACTATTTAAGTAAAAATGTAATAGATATTGCTAAGACAAGATATGAAGTTAAAAAAATTTCTTATAAAAGTAAAGAACAATACATTTTTTTTCTTCAAAGAATTGTCTCCAAGGGGTGGCATAGTGGTCGAAGACTTAGGCTTAGATATGCTCCTCTCAAGGTCTCAAGTTTGAGACTTCCAAAGAGAATCGATGACGTCTTAATCTAACGTACCAAGATAAATCTCTACACTTCAAGCAATCTAGGTTCTAGGTTTAACAAATTAATTGAAGAATTAAGTCCCTCATACTCCAAAATCGTACCTAAATCTTAAAACCAGCAAAGATTAATTCAAGATTTGAGTCTAGAAACCTTACCCTCAGCAAGAAAAGTCTTTTCTACAGGGAATTAAAGCCGAAACTCAAGAACCATTACTGAAATGCCTAAAATCTACCGAACTGTTCAGAACTAAAAGAGGAACACAGTCGCTCTTGCTTTGTCGAAGCCACTTGTACGTTGCTGCTCGCCGGAAGAGTTCCACATATCGTTAGAGTCAAATGTTGCTGCACACGGTGACATTGTCGAAGAAGAAAGAACGTGTAAAGATTTGGCCACACACGAGAAAAAGAGAAGGAGGGAGAAATAATGAAAATTAGAATTAGGGTTGATTTAGCTTCTAAGTAATTAAAAAATTGTCACTCCCTTGATATTCTTTTATTAGATGATTTTCATAAATCGCGTATTTTTATTTTTTAATTAAATGATTCTCATAAAGTATCATAAATGGTGTATTTTATTTTTTAATTAGATGATTCTCAAAAAGTGTCATAAAGCGCGCATTTTTATTTATGACCCTTTAATTGCTTTACTTTTTAAAATTTGTTAAATATAAGTGTCATCTAATCTCATTTTTCTAGTAGTGCAATAAGTACTTCCATACTTAATAATTTACAGTAGAACTAGCTTTCACTGCGAACCCCATACTAACTCAGGGCAAGGCGAGCAATAGTGAAGTTATTTCTAACTCCCTAAATGATGCAAAGACTTGCCTTCAACTTATTGTAGCATACTGGGTCACCATGCGGTTCTTTCTTCCGAACTCACATCAAGTTATATACGTGGGTAGCTAATCGGCGCATATGTATAGAATAGTAATGCAGCAGTGTAAAACTTTTTAACCTACGCTCCTAACATGCTTCTACTCGAGAGTATTCATGCAAAACTCCTATAATGCAGCATAGATATAAACACAAGTAAGAAGTTTAAACCAGCTGAATAATTACAACTACGAGATGTTTATAACTAAAACTACCTGTAGAAAATAGTAAAAAATGAAATTGGCTTGGTTGTGAAGTGTGCAGTCCCCTTGTCATCAGCTCCTACGAACACCACTAGTTGCTTCTCTCATGGATCGGCTTCTGGCCATCCCACCAGTTCATCGAACTTCGGCTTCCTTCTTGCAATTTATAGCCTTGATTTACTTGGTCAACAAGCCTAGGAGAGTTGGAGAATCCTTATTAATTCAGGATCTTTTGATTTCCGCTGGAATTTAATTGATTGACACCAACTTAATTGCTTGATTGATTCTCAGTTCTTTCCTTGTTGGTGTCATTCTTCGAGCGCGACCGCCTTATGAAAAGTGTAAGCCTTACGTGTGTGTATTACTGCTCGCATTACCTTGTCCCTCCAGCATAAACGTTCAGCATTTCCTGCATTAAATAATCTTTTTAGCGCAAAGTGGTTCAATATTCGCACTTAATACGTGAACTGTGCTTCTGATGCTACTTTATGAATGTATGCTGATTTCTATGATTTATGCTAGTAATTTCCTACTGATGCTCATTTATTTCCCTTAATCCAAAGAATAAAGCAAACTATTGCACCCAAAAATACGCTTTATTTGAGAGCTATCAAACCTCTAAACTTAAATCATTGCTTATCCCAAGTAATGCATGTTGCTAGTTAGCTTATTCTAATAATTAGATCAGCTTTTCCTCTTTTCAAAAATAAAATCAGTAGGTCTTACTGCATATCATTTTCTTAGCAATAACCTTCTTTTGCTTTTCAGTTTTCAAATTTTCCTAAAGATTCAGGCTGTGCTTAAAATCTTCCTTACCATGACTAACAGATTGTTCCTCATTGTAAGTATTTCTCATTACTCAATCTTTCGTACGCAATCACTTCTAGTCTAAGTTTGCCCAACATATTCTATCAAGACTTTCTAGGCCCTTATATCCTTCAATGATTTTTGCTATGCTTTTCGCATTCCTCTCGGGTTGCACTGATGTCTATAATTCCATAGTTCTTACGATGTCTTGTTTGAGCATAAGCAACATAATTTAAGTTTGTGCTTTTCATAGACAGTGGAATACTTAAGGAGTATTAAGGCTTAATCGCGCTTCGAAAAAAACTTTTTATTTTGCCCAGAATATGCTGATCTTTATTTTATAATAATTTTTTTTTCAAATGCTGCTTTCGATCACTCTTTCTTTTCAGCATTCACTCATCGGGCTACCCCCACCCCCAAACTTAAAGTCTTCCTTGTCCCAATGAAGGTGAGGCTTAATTCCCTCAAACTTAGCTATTATTGTGATTGCAGTACTCTATCGCAAGCTCTAAGACTTCCTTGCAAAATTTTGATTCTCTTTTTCTTTCGTGATAAGGATTATTCTAATGCTAGGTTTGGATTAAGGGCAACTTAAGAATTCTTCTAATTGAAAGTACGTTTTCTGCTCAACTTAGTTTTACAATAATAATACTATCTTAAGCTTTCAAAGGGAAATTGCTAATTTACTAGATAATGAAGTAGGAAAATAGATCAACGTTTAAATTTAACCAATCTAGATGCATGGTCCTATCAAATTTAAATTGTGCCTACTAGTGAAATGCATAAGAAAGGAAATAAATTAATGCACTAAGAAAAGTAAGAGAGTGGGACTTCCATCTAAGGTTTTGCATTGCCGCTGCGATTGCCTTGCTCCGCATTGAGTATGTGTTTTAGAAACTCAGGCCATTCGTAGTGTTCTTCCATTGCTACCATGTAGATCATGAAAAGCTCGTCGCGTTCCTCTGCGTACGTCAAATATTCCTGTGTAGTTGTGTAGAGCTTTTCTAATCTTTCTACTAGCCCGGCTACAATCACTATGTCTCATTGCTCTTCCTTTCTACTGCTTCATTGTTCCTTGTTGGAAATATCCGCATGATTTTGTTGTAATACTGTGGCTTGATGCCCTGGCCAAAGCATAATTGTGTTATTTCAAATGGGTAGCACATGCATTCCTTTATGTTATCCGCATAGCGCTGTACTTGTACTTCAAGAATCTTTCCTAAGTTGATATGCGCTCCATATCTAATTGTGAATAACAGCATTGCTTGCTCTCTTCTGGTTAGTCCCCTGTTTGTTGATGGCATTATAGATGTTCTAATAAGCTTCAACCAGTCCTGCAAGTCTTCCAAAATCATGTATGCTTGAATTGATGTTGCATCGTTCCATTCAGCTCTCACTGCTCCTATTAATGTCAAACTTTCTTACATTTGCTCATCAGTGGGAGAACTAATCAACTGCTGGCACAATGTTCTAGGAACATTAGGTGATGCTAGTGCTTTGCTCCATGCGGCTGCTCGACGATCAATCAGTTGACCGTTTACTCATGAAAATAGTGGCCTCTCTTCGTTCAGATTTGCATAGAATTGCCGCATCCACTTCATTCTTGCATTTATCTCGAGGGTGAAATACCTCTTCCGCCCCAACTGCTCGATTTCCAAAATTGTTTCTTCGAAGACCCCCTTCAGGCATATTTCTCGCTTAAATACCTTGCCTTCTAGATCAATGAATTTTTCCTCCGCATTAATTGACGCGAAGGTTGCTCCTTTCTAGACTCCAATCTTGATGCTCAGATGATGCTTTAAAACTTCTGGCAACATCTTTGTCCTCATAGACTGAACTCTAATGTTGTAAAACTTTGGGTGTTGTTATTCTCTTTCATTAAACACCTCAGCCTTTTTAAGGTAGTTCTCGTCTTCATCCTCGCATGGTTCACCTTTTTTTGGATCCTCTCTATGAATTCTTCATTTTCTTCATTTGGTTCCATTTTGTTAGTTCGTTCCTCTCCTTGGCTTATCCTAGGCTGAAGATAGTCCTTCGAGGGTCTTGCCGTCAACACCAAGTGATTTGTACTCTGGGGTTCTTCATCGCTATCATCAAGGGTATAAAAGGACAGATTTTTCCCCATCCCTTCTGTTTTTCCAAGGAACTTTCTACTTCTGGTTTATCATTGATGCAAAATTTCCCCGATTTCTGGTTCTTGCTCATCAGTTGATATCTTCTTGATTCCACGCCTTTAAGGCGTCGAATCTCGAAATCATTTGCGCTCATCAACCATTTTACCCCTGATGTTCTTACTACAAACTTTACAATTGTAAGTAGTTGCGAGAATTAGCGTTAGTAGTCTGAGGATTTGAAATATGGTGATCGAATCTTCCTTTCATAGGGTTAATATAGAGTTTCTGAAGATTTGAAAATCCGTATGCAAGGAAAGGGATACTATCAAAAAGGAAAATTTAAATTCTGCAGCAATACTTTTCTAATTGAACTAGTTCCTTCTAAAGGTACTGAAATTTAAATTGCACGGAAGAAAAAAAACTGCATATATGGAAATACTTCCTTATTATAAAATTGCTGAAATTGTGCACAAAGTCAGAAATACTGGATTTTCGCATTCCAGCAATGCTGTTGAGCAGGATTTGGGCAGAACCTCGTGCTAATTCAGTCCGGTACAGCTATCCTTGCTTGGGCCATTTATATATCTTCGAAGCAAAACCATCTTTGATAGCCTTCTCCTACCTTTCTCCATCATGCGCCTTGATGCATATACTTTCTACCATTCTCACCGTTGATAAGGTATGCAGCATCGAATTGAAGCTCATTTGAATTACCTAAGTGTTGCTTTCTCAACTAATCAAATTCTGAGATGTTTGTGGTTCTGGTAGCGTAAAAACTACAGGTACCATTACTAGTAGTCTGCAGTTTTGCATGTTAACATTATCTTCCTACGAAATGGTTGATACTGCATCCCTCCTAGTGGAGTGATGCGAAATCTTGATACTTGGCTCTGTAGGTTCATTACGCACATTGCTAAATTGTTGAAGATATTCATCCTCACTATAGTTTTCCTTCATTGTACTTTGCTTAGAGTCAACTTTGGAATCTCCTTTTGCTTTTGTAATTTTGTCCATGGCTTTAGCTTCTAGGGCAGCAAATTTCGTCCAGGCCTCTTATTGCTGCTGATATCGCATCTTTTGCCATCTGTCTTTCTCTTTTGCCTTAATCTCAGCTTCTAGAGCATTGATCTTTCCCGAGGTCTTCTCCTACTGCTGATATCGCATTGTTTGTAATCTGTCCTCTTCTTTTGCCTTAATCCCAGCTTTCAGGGCTGCGATCCTTGGCCAAGCTTCCTCCTGTTGTTGAAAACGTTTCATTTGTTCCTTCTCTATTTCTTCCGCGTTCCTTATAGCTTTGGTATCTTCTTCTTGTTTAATCATGTCTAGCTAGAAATCTTCCCATGAAAGTTCATAATCACCGAAAAATTACATGGCTGATGCCGCATTAAGCACTCGGCACTTAGATATGTCTCTTCTTTATTGGTATTGTAGGATGCGATTTTCTCCGTGTTGCTTCTAGAGTCTGTCTGTGCTCGTGGTTTGGCTGTCGAGGTTCTAGTATTATACCGTTGTCCCATATCCATTTCTTCCGTTGTAACTGTTTTTCTTCTTCTATGGTTATGCTTTCAAGAGACTGCTCATGATTGTACAGTGGTCTCCTGGGTTCATGACTCCTACCTTCCCATGTATGACTCATATTGCTGTGCTCTCCTTATAGACCAGTTTGATGTTGAAAAATACTGTTATGACTTCCTCCATACTTCAACTATTGTTCCCAGTTAGGATACAATGAACAGAAATTGGTTGAGTATGTCTCTTCTGCATAACATTGTTGCTGATAACGGACGTGTATGTTGCGAGTTTACATTGTTGTTCCATTGTTGATTCACAAAGTGATTGAATGCCAACTTTGTCGCTCATGCTTGTGGTAATGTGTTAGGACTACTTTCCCTATTGGTTGTATTGCCTTGAATCTAGGTTCCCCTGAAATACAAGTATTCAACATTTTTAGCAATAAAAACTACTCTCGTCCTAACAATATAAATTCTAAATAATTAATCCCTGACAACGACTCCAAAAACTTTACTGGCGAGTGCTAATATAATCGTATTAATTAATTCAGAGTTAAACTGTTTAAATAAACCTCAGAATCGCTTACGCACAAGTATACACGATCTAAGCGCAGCAAGTAATAAGTACATAATTTTATCGATCCCACAGAGATTGATTTCTAGAACTAATATTGCTAAGTTGAGAGTTGTGCAGAAAGTAAATGAATGGTTGAGATAGTTGTTGTTTTCTTTTGATGCTGATAATAAAATGAAGCCAATGCTAACAGTAATAAATATAAATGCAATGAGTAGTGATAAATAGATAGTTGTAAAAGATATTAAGAGTGCGGAACTAGTTATCGAGTTTCTCGCTTCTCTTTATCAATAAGTACTTCCTTACTTAATGATTTAAGGTAGAACCAGCTTTCGCTGGGAACTCTGTACTAACTCGGGCGATGCGAGCAATAGTGAGGTTATTCCTAACTCCCTAAATGATGCACAAACTTGCCTTCAACATATTGTAGCATACTGGGTCACCATGCGGTTCCTTCTTCCAAACTCACCTCAAGTTATATGAGTGGGTAGCTAATCGACGCATATGTATAGTAACATGCTTCTATTCGAGAGTATTCATGCAAAACTCCTAGAACACAGCATAGATATAAACACAAGTAAGAAGTTTAAACCCGCTGATTTTATTACGACTACGAGATGTTTATAACTATAACTACTTCTAAAAAATAGTAAAAAATGGAATTGGCTCGGTTGTGAAGTGTGCAGTCCCCTTGTCATCAACTTCTACGAACACCACTAGTTACTTCTCCATGGATTGGCTTCTGGCCATTCGATCAGCTCACCGAACTTCGGCTTCCTTCTTGCAATTTATAGAGTAGATTTACTTAGTCAACAAGCCTAGGTGAGCTAGAGAATCCTTATTAATTCAAGATCTCTTGATTTTTGCTGGAATTTATTTGATTAACACCAATTTAATTGCTTGATTGATTCTCTGTTCTTTCCTTGTTGGTGTGATTCTTCTAGCGCGACCGCCTTGTGAAACGTGTGAGTCTTGCGTGTGTATGTTACTGCTCGCATTGCTTTGTCCCTTCAGCATAAACGTTCAGCATTTCCTGCATTAAATAGTCTTTTTAGCACAAAGTCGTTCAATATTCGCACTTAATCCGCGAACTATGCTTCTGATGCTATTTATGAATGCATGATGATTTATATGATTTATGCTCGCAATTTCCTACTGATGCTCATTTATTTCCCTTAATCCTAAGAATAAAACAAACTATTGCACCCTAAAATACGCTCTATTTGAGAGCTATCAAATGGTAACGCAAACTTTTCTTTATTAGTTAATTAGTTAGATTTAGGCACTTCAAGTTAACTTAGGGTATCGAGTAAAATATGAATGCGAGTGAAAGATTTTATAATGTTGTTTATTCATTAAGCATGCGCTAGCTACCCACGCATGCTAGCCTCCAGCTTACTCGAAAGAGAGCGAAAAACCAAGCAGGTTACGTTTAGTCTGTTACAAAGTCTTTTGCATCATTAATTGAGATTATGGTTAATCCTGCTAGCGCATACGAAGCTTTGAGCTTATTTGTGTAGAGTTGCAACGAAAGCTGGATTTTGCACCATCAAATGCGGAAGTATTTGTTTGTAAGGTAAGTATGATTTCAGTCTCACCAAGTAGCGTATGCATGTTTGTTCTTTATCCTAGTTGATCTAAAGCATTAGCATTAACATTAGCATAGATTTAGTTATTTCATTGAGAACAAGCAACACCCCTTTGAATCTATTCTTGTTCTTTACATTCGACCTTTGACTTATATCAATGCGCTACAAATTCTCTATAGGATCGATAAATTATATACTTATTACTTACTGCACTCCAATTGCGTATAATTGCGCGTAAGCAATTCTGAGTCACACTTAGCATTAGGTTTGCTCAGAATTAATTACTGTACGAATATATTAGCACCCAGAACGCAGGTCATACCTCGCCTATAGTAATGACCGTATTTTTTTGCTTTTGTTTCGGGAACTAACTTACAGACGGGCCAAGTATTCTTTGGCTGCATGTAGTTGGCCTTCGTGCTATTTCTCCCATTTTTCCTGCTTTCCCCATTTATACCTTGACTATGGAGAACACCCAACTAAACTATATCATATAAGCTTCAACGGTACATGCAAAAAAAATCTACACCCAATAGTAAACAGATAAACCATTGAATAAATAACAACAGTAGTAGATGAAACCTATTGGCAGAATACGATACATGCAAATAAATCTATACACACTGAACAAACCCCCCCACTCATCCCCATTGTCGATTCCCCTTCTCGACCACCAAATCAGAAATTGGCCGTATACCAAATACGACAAACCCTAAAATCGTACTATTTTAAAACCCAGAAAATAGGTGAAAATCGAAAAATGTACGCAACTCATACCTTCGACGACAGTAGTTCTTCTTTTCTCCCTCGTCCCTCTCTGTTTCCAATCGGCTATATGGAAGAATCAACACTGGAAGTCTCTGTTTGAGTGAAGGCGCTTTGTTTTTCAGTAGACATACGAGGCCTCGTCAAAGTGGTGTTAAAAGGAATCTGAAACGATGGTTTTCCTTTTTTTTTTTTTTTTTTTAAACCAAAATGGAGGCATAAATACGTGGCACATTTTAAGATGTGGTGGATAAGGAAGTTGAGGGGGTTTCCTATTTTGTTGCAAATTTGAAATTTGTAATAAATGGTGAGTTGAGGGGGTTTCCTATTTTGTTGCAAATTTAAAATTCGTAATAAATGGTGGGTAGGGTATATTTGTAATTGTATAAATCAAATAAAAATATTTTTACTAGAAGAAATTCAAAATTGCTAATAATTTTGGCAAGAATCTAGTCTTGTAAATATTTTCTCTATTAGATATATGTAAAAAAAAGACTCAGAGAAAAAACTAATGATGAAAATAAAAACACAAACAAAAGAAAAGAACGGTACATGTGATTTGAAAAAAGAAACAGAAAAGAAAAAGGGAAGCGCGAGTAAAAAAAAAAAGAAAAAAAGAACAACACGTGCTGGAAAGGGCCGGGTTAATTCAGCTGGGTAAACCCTACAGCCGAAACGCAAGAAAGATCCCTTCCGTTTCCTTTCTGGGTTGAAGTTTATGGGCCAAACATGCTCTTAGTCTTTGTGGATTGAAAGAGAGGTAGAAGTTAGTTCTTGTGATTTCGAAAGCTTAAATTTCATCTCATTGATTTGATAAAACATAAAAAATAGTTATAGTTGTAATTGGAGGTTAATTAAATATGGAGGTTATAATTTATTTTTGAAATAGTGACTCAAATTAGACATTATTATTATTATTATTATTTTAAAGATAGAAATTGAACAACGTTTTAACCTAAAAAATTCGAAAAAAGAGAGAAAAAAGAGAGGAAAAAGCTCCTTAATTCCACTGCTCAGTTTCCATCTTCATCCTCATCTTCATTTTCGCCTCTGTCTCTTTGGTTTCCCATTTCCTCGCAGCTGTTTTCTCAACCTTCGGTACACTCTCAATTTCTCTATCTTTCTTTTTCATTTCATCTGTTTTCTTTTCTCGTTTTGATTTTGGGGATAATCGCTTTATTCTAGTCACTTGTTTCTAACTCCCAAAATTTCGAATTGAAACTGGTTTTTGCAAACATTTGCTCGTTTGCCGAATTGACTAATTTGATTCATGGAATATGCACATTTTATACGAAACACTACTTCAATCTTTTCTGGGAACCGTTTGCAGAACGAACTATTGAGATTCCTATATTTACAAGTCATGATTGGTGTTTTTAGGAAAAATAATAATTATAATTAATTAATTAATGGTTTTTATGTAAAAGACTGTTAAATTTTTTCCCCATTGCTCAGTGTAATCCTCTGATATGTTATGTCAAACCTGATAGATTCTGTGGTTGATGAGACCTTTGATCATTCGATCATTGGGTTCTCAACCAAATTCCGAGATTGAACGATGATGGGTTAGATTGAGGAGTTATATTGAATAGTTAAAAATTGAGAGTTGTAGCAAAATACTTGTTTTTATGTAGTTTTTTTTGTAGAGAAATTGGAGTCAAAACCTTGTTTGAATGAGAAGTTAAATTAAGCAGTTATTTTGAGTAGTTAAAAAAAATGATTAGAAATGTGTCGTTAAAAATGAGTTATTTTGAATAATTAAAAATGAGTGGTTAGAAATAATTGAGTAGTTATTAAGAAATGATTAGAAATGAGAAGTTATTTTTAAATAATAAAAAGAGGAGTTATATTGAAGAGTTATAAAAACTCGTTTGTACGTAGTTTTCAAGGAGTTTCAATCTAAATCCTCCTTAAATTTGGCATATAAACATCCCTGCAGTTTATACACTTCCCTCTGTTCCTACTAAAGTTTAATGCTACATCATTCTTACATGACGCTGACACAATAAAGGGAAGTGTAGGTAGTATAGGAAATTTCCCATCCTTAATATCTTAGAATTTGGAGTTTATTCGGCTAGGACCTACCTTGCCTGGATTTGAGGTTCACATCTTGCTACTCACTTTTTTGGTGTTCTTTTGGATACAATGGTTTCGAACTTTCGTACAAGGCACGCACACGCTCATCTCTTATTATCCATTGTTTCATGACAGGTCCAGCACATGTCCTCTTTCAGAACTGCACAAATTCATCTTGTGAGTTCTCATCGAGAGGTTTATGAACCTTGTGATGATTCATTTGCTTTGGTTGATGCACTTTTAGCTGACCGAGTTAACTTGTTGGATCATCATCCAACATTGTGCTTGGAAGTGGGATGTGGCAGTGGTTATGTTATAACATCTCTTGCTCTTATGCTGGGAAAGGAAGCTCCTGGAACCCACTATATAGCTACAGACATCAATCCTCATGCCATTAGAGTAACCCAGGAGACTCTGAAAGCACATGGGGTTCATGCGGAGTTGATATCCACCGACATCGCTTCTGGTTTGGAGAAGCGGCTGGCTGGATGTGTTGACGTGTTGGTTGTGAATCCGCCCTATGTTCCAACACCTGAGGATGAAGTGGGCGTTGAAGGAATTGCCTCTTCTTGGGCGGGAGGGGAAAATGGCCGCAGCGTTATCGATAGAATATTGCCAGTTGCTGATATTCTTTTGTCTGACAAGGGCTGGTTGTACATGCTTTTTCTTGCAGCAAACAATCCCTCTCAGATATGCCTCCAAATGAGAGAAAAAGGGTACGCTTGTAGAATCGTTGTGCAGAGATCAACTGAAGAAGAGAGTCTTCATGTGATCAAGTTTTGGAAGGATGGCGATCTTCAAGTAGATGGAAAAGATTCAAATCATAAAACTGGTCCGGGTAGGGTTGTGGAGTCACTAATTTCACAATTTCCTCGTCTCTCTTTTTGGAGAAACAACAGCAACACGAACAGATGAATCAGTTATCGTAGTACGTTTCTAGACCTGCATACACAGTTATGTTGATCCATTGCTTCAGTTTTAGTTTTCTGCGCCTATGTGCTTTCCATTTTATATTTGAGTTGACCTGTAGCTTTTTACTGAAGGTCTCATTCTAGTGAAAGAGTGATCTTTCATCCTTAAGTTCAAGTTTCACTCAGAAAATTATGCCATCTTTCTTCAGAATCTCGTGTCGTTATTGAATTTCCTTCTTAATTCCTCTTCATGATAATTAAACAAAGTATTGAGTTATATGGTTTTTCTAACTACCTTGTCTAGGTTACCCCATTCTTGTTTGAATTTCACTTCGTAGTTCGTAGTATCTATTATCTAAGTATTCCCTGGAGAATTCAAAGACCAATAAGAGATCCGAGTGAATGGAAACGAAAAAACAAAGAGTTATCCAACTTGAGTTATGGTGATAAGAATGAGTTTTTTTGTTTCAAACGTTTTAATTCCACACAATTCCAAACTTTTACTCTTACATCCAATGTTTTGAGGTTGAGACCAGTGGACTTATTATTCATGCTTTATTGGTATTAGTTTTTACGTTGGCAGATTGAAACTTGTGCATCTTGGTTCTTTCTTTCTTGCAGGATTTCAGAATCATCCACACATCCTCCATTATTACAAACAAGTCCAATCTTCCAAATTTGTGCATTCAACAGGTGCATTAGATTAGTTTTGTTTATGCTAATACCTTTGTCTTGACCTTTACAACGGCTTTATAGTAATTATTTATCTTAGCTGTCAATTGATGTGCCTATGCTTAAAACTTCATAGTTCATAGGAACTTGTAATTTTATTATCAAGATACTTACTGAAACTGATAATCTATGAATTGTGCTGTTGCTGTTGCACACTAACAAGTTGTTTTTTTTTAATATGCCTTCTGTAATGAGATCCAGTTTTGTCATCAACGTTCTCTAGTTCTCTATGTCTCGCACTCTGCACCTACATGCACAAAGAGTCTTTGTCCAAACAGTAAACCAACCTCAAAAGCAAATGACATCTAGTTGTCCTCTGCTAATTGCAATCTCGCAACAGACCCAACAACTAATGTCACTTTGCTGACTTGTTGCAAGCCTCTATCTCATCGACAATGGCTCTGACATCTGTGCCAACTGAGCTGCAAACTGACTAACCCACCCCATGTGAACATTGCTCGGACTAGCTTACACTGCAACGACACCTACTAAAAACCCAAGTGGTTGAAGGAAACCTTCCCATTCAACGCAACAACAACCACACTCACTCCACCCAGATCAAAAGGAAACTCACAATTTGAACCTGCACAAGCCCTAACCACCTGTGTTGACTCATACTCAACTCTTTCTAGGTGAAGAAATAGTTTAATTTTTTATAGTCCATAGTATCTTAATCATCTCTACATACAAGTAGTGTCCCTTGGGCCTCAGGGTAAACACCGCGGCTATTAACTCCAAACACAAGTCAGATCGAATTGCTGCCAGCCTGCCAGGACACATACACTAACTCTTTATAGTTCTGCATCAAAACACTATCCAAACTTTTCTAAGAAGCATCACTGAACTCTATGAAACCATCTGACCCTTCAGGTACTGACACAACGGTGCTGCAGTTAAAGCATTCTCAAATACTGAACAAGCCTCACTCTCAATTGATCGCACAAAGCTTGATCGCTTTCTAGTCAAATGTGCCATCGGTCCTCTTCAACTGACGTTTGTTTGATCCAACTTTCCACTGGATCGGTCTTAGCAAAGTTACTTAAGGCTTGAACAACTCCAAAAATTGAGAACGCATGTCATCTTTACGTTCGCATGTTTCTTTATCAACCTTCTTACTTCTCCAGAGCACCTTGACAAGGTTTATCTCATGTTATGCAGAACTTTACAATCATGGACCAATGGCTTCTTCCCAAAGCTCAAATCCTCATTTAATTGCAACGACTCAAAATCAATCATATAAGACGTGTATCCATCATACAGATGTAACATCAACATATGAAACACATCGTGAACTTCAAACAAAGCTTGAGGTAGAGCTAACTGATACATCACTGGTCCAGTTCTTTCAAGGATTTCGAACGATTCAACAAACTAGGTTGTAAGCATCCTAGACTAGATCTTCTAAACAACATCATTAGTCAACTGAAAAGCTCCGGGCTAAGGCAACATTCATTCTCTAACTTTAGACTTTGAGTAAACCAGGATGTCGTATATGAATACAATAACAAAATATGTCCGAAAAGTCCTTGAACACCATTTTCATCAAGTCCATGAATGTCTGAGGGGCATTTGTCAGTTCTAAGAACATCACCACAAAATCCTAATGCCTATACCCGGACCTAAAAGTTTTGCTAATTATGTCATCGTCCATGATCCTTAGCAGGTGGTCTTCTAATCATAGATCAATCTTAGAATACATCGATGCTCTCTAAAGCTGATTAAACAAGTCATCAATTCATGGCAGTGGGTACTTGTTCTTGGCTGCTACTTTATTCATCTAATGTTAATCGATACACAACCGCATCGAACTGTCTTTCTTGTTTACGAACAAAATTGGTGCCCCCACGAGGACACACTTGGCCGGAGAAACTCTTGTCTAAAATTCTTATAACTAAACCTTCAACTTTTTCTGTTCTATTAGGGCCATTTGATATGAAGCCTTTAAGTACATATTATACAAGTGTAAATGTTTAACAACTTGTTAGACACAAAGCTAAAAGATCAACAACCGAATAAATACTTCTTAAGATCCCGAGACGGTAATTACAGAAACTTAAAAGTTTCAAGACTAAACTTATAATCTAAACTTTAATAAATTTGATAGTTCGCCATGGCTCAGACAATTTTGGCAACCATCGTCTAGAGAAAAATCCATCCTAATACCAAAAGTGCTCTCGAATAAAATTTAAATTTGAGGAAGAAAAGAAGAGAAATAAGCAAATAGTCCAACAAAGATAAAGATGTAGATTATTGATATTTCCCAAGAAAACAAAGTTCCAAAGGAAGGATAAAGATGACAATTATTCATAGAACTAGTAGATTATTGATATTTTGCCATAGAGCAAAAGTTTCAAACATAAGATATGGATCATATTTCTTCATAACATACAAGTAGCAATTTGTTCTTCTCATCTTGCATGCTTCTGATCCTAAGAGATTCATGCAAAACCCCAGAGCTCTAACATAAGCACATGGCTAATTTTGATGAGCAATTTGACGTGCCACTGCCTCACCATCAGGCAATGGTGCCACATAGCAATGGTGTCTATCAGTGTTAAGGGGATAAGAACCTTCATAGTCGAAAATAAAGTCGAGCAACCAACCAACAAACGCACCGATCTCGAAGGCTCCAACAATGCTGCCAATGACTGCAGTCACTGTAAAAAATAGAGCAGATGCTTCGATGCAAACTAAGCTTGGCAGGGTGGCTCCCACCACTTGTCCAACCATTGCACCGCCGACTGCAGCCACAGACATCATCGAATCTCTAGTTATTGTTTCGATAACATGGTCAGATGTAAAGATGTCCCATACCATTATTCTGGCTGCGAGGAAGAGGAATGCAATGCCCGCTACACCTAAAATCGTTGATAGCGTGTCTGCTATCACAGTTCCTCGCCCTGAGGCCGCGATGATGTCGTTGTACACCTAATGATCAAGTAGGGATCATAATAAATTGGATAATTGGTTGATCCATTTTAATCTTTGTACTTTTAATATGTTAAAATGTAATCTATTTGTAATTTCAATAAATTTGGTCTTGTTGATAGGCTTCTTATTCCATTAGCTCATTACATAGCTCTTTTAATCGGTTAATTGTATGTACCCTTGGATACATT
>JBBMKA010045176.1:0-20622 GCA_037833695.1 Sechiopsis laciniata | reverse complement strand
AAATTCTACACATGGTAGAGGAAAATTTATAATTGAGTTCAACAAAAATAAAAACCAATAAAAAGTAAAACTACATCATACAAAAAGAAAAATAAAAATAAAAAAACTAATATTGGTTTAGTTTGGTTTTGATTGGTCTTTATGAATAGAAACCGAATCAAACCTATAACTTTCCATTTTTTCCAAATAAAAAATGATATGTCCAATGTAATGTTAAAAATCTGAATCAAAACAATGGATTTGTTTGATTTGGTTTGATTTTGTCGGTTTATTTATTTATTTATTATTTTTTTTTTTTATCATCACCCCTAGTGACCCATAAACTAAAAGGTCATGAGTTCAAATTTCTCCATTCTCTATTTTTGAATTTAAAAATTGGTAAAATGATTTTATTTGTTGATATTAATATTCTAACTTTATTGATTGTTTTTAATTACTAAATTATACGATATATCAATATAATCATTTTTCTTGGGGGTAGGTTATTAGATCTTCTTATTTACCAAATAAGAATACAGTATATTTATGAGCCAAAGGTTATAAATTTGAGAGAAAATTATCTTTATAGTCATTAGGTTTTGGATATAATTTTCAAACTTGATTGCATATTTCTAAATTGAATATTTTTACTTTTGTTATTTTAAGAATGCCGATCATTTTTAGTCTCTGTGTATTTTTTAGTTTACCTTTATATTTATTTTCTTTTAAAAATTAAATTCATGTGAAAACTAAAAATAATTATTTCATCAATATATTGAAATTTAAAATTTGTCTAATCATCATTTTAATTAATTTTAAGTTATGTAACTAGCTATTATATTATCTCATGAATTAAAATGAAACATTATCGATATGTCACAATAAAAATACTCAATTTTAAAATGTATAAACTAAATTGAAACTAGACATTAAATTTAAGAATTAAAATGCCACCAAATAATAAAACCAAGCCACAAATTCTTTCCTTGTTTTCGAAAGATATGTAAACAAACCAAAAAAACACATTCGTGGAGATATTATTTTAAATACTTATAAAACAAAAAGGTTTTTTTTCCTCTAAACTTTGCTCGGTTTTCTTAAACACCAAGTAAAAAGTAGATAACCATAAAACAAATAAATTCACAAAAAGAGTGGTATTTGTAAATCTAATTTTTTTAAAAATTAAATATAATTGTTTTTTTAGTACATATCGGAAGAGGGGGACAAATATTAGTTCTCGGGATCGAACCTGTGATGTTTGAGTTGAACTCGTTTACAACTAAATAATAAAATTATTGTGTCACTAACTCATTCGGTTCATTAAATATAATTGTAATCACACATTGAGAACTTATTACTAATATTTTACACTTCGTGTTATATTCATCAATATGAATTTAACACAGGTGTACGTCAAATTAATTAAGAGGTCATGTGTTTCAATTTTTCCATCTTTAATTATTGTTGAACTAAAAAAAATTCTATATATGAGAATAAAATGTGAATATTTTTATTTTAGAAAAAATATATATTTTTAATTCAATAAATTAAGGGTGAAGATTTAAACCTCGAACTTATTATAATCTTATCACTAAAATTATGTTTTTGTTGGGAAATTTAAAAACTCATTATATTCAAATTATAATATTTATTTTAAATTGACTGTTGAGTGGATAAGGTAGCAATTATACCCAACTAAAAATAATACTTTCTCAAAAAAAAAAAAAAAAAAACCAATTATAGTTTAAATGATAAAATACCTATCATATAGTTATTGAACGAAAAAATATTTTAAAATTTAAATTTAAAGATAGATAGTTATATATGTTTTTTCTTTTTTATAAATTAAGGGAGGAGACCACAAACTCTTAAATAAAGAATACAACTACTTTCATTTTTCAAAAAAAATAATTACTCTCAATTAAATGAGAGTCATGACTATGTTGTTAAATTCGAATACTACCAAATAATGAAACTATAAGCCACTAACGGTCTAAAACTATTTGTCCATAAAATAGAATAAATTATATAGAGGCTGTGTCTAGTTGAAAACTAAGGGGGTTTTCTATCCAAAATTAAATTCTTGAATGTTTGATACGTTATGCTACTTTTGTTTTAATGATAATTGACAACCTATGAGGTATGCGGTTTTTTGTGTTCAACCTACAAGCACTGCTATGCATTTCATGGCTTTATTTATTTATTATTATAATTATTTTTTTGTAATTAATGTTGCTAGTGAAATAATTTCGAGATAGGCATTGATTATATTTATTCGTAGTTGACATCTAATTCTATTCTCTAAACCTATATAAATTTTTTCTACGTTAATAAAATAATTCATATTGCATAGAACTGAATATAATTTTACTGATCAACCAGAATAGTATTTCAACGACATTAGTGTATGCATAACAATTAAAAGATTATCGAATGGGTTAGTGACACGATGATTTCATTGTTTGATTGTAAACCAATTCAACATCAACATCACAAGTTCGATCTCGAGAATTGATATTTGTCTCCCCTCCCTTGATATGTACTAAAAAAACAATAAAAAGATTCGAATCTCTCACCTTTAAATGTATTATATATATATATATATATATAAGATAATTACCAAAATGTTACAAGTTCAAATTCTTCTATTTAAATATTTGTTGAAATATGTCTTGAACGGTTTGATATCCTACGATTACTTAATTAGGGGTCAGAGAGTAGGGGTTTGGAGGCAAGACCCCTGAAACCTAAACGAAATATGTATGGTTGTTTCTATTTGTATATGGACTTTTATATAATTTGGACATTTAACTGTAATATGGTTTAATTAGGGTGCATAGTATAAACTCGAATTAAACTCTAGCTCTCATGATGCTCATCGTGTATTTTCGCACCCCATAATAAAACTGTGCCTCTTCTCTGTCCATGGACTAGCTAACACACCATTAGTAAACCATGTATCTGTGTTCTTCTTTTACAGTTTCTTTTATTCTTTCGATTGATTGGTTGATTGTTGTTTTCACAATAATATATTTTTTTTGTTATGTATGAGTGTCTGAACCAGCTGACACTCACTTTACTAATTTTCTATGGGACATACGTCTAAATTTTACAACATTTAAATGTTTAAAAAATTTATAAAAATATTATTTTCAAAGTAGGTGGTCACTATAAATTAAATTCATAACTTTTTAAATTTTTTTTTTTAAATATCATCGAGTAAAAAAATCCAATTCTTTATAAAAGTGTGTGTATATGTGTTTTTTATTTTTATTTTATTTTATTTTTATTTTATTTTATAAATTTATTGAATTCAAAATTCAAAATAATATCTTCTTGATTATCATGTCATATCAAATAGTTTCCAATTCCGTTTTGTCACTAAATTTTTTAAAGTTAAATTCTATATAAGTAAAGAGTTACTTTTCCTTAAAAAATCTTTTTGATTATCATGACCTATATTATGTCTTGTTGGCTTAATGAGGGAATAGTTACTTTATGAAATGGTTTTCCATCCCATTTTGTTCACTCGCTTAGGTTTTTATTAAACAACATTCGTTCCAGTTAGATGTGTTAATTAAGCATATAATTAGCCTTTCTTCTTTTTTTTTGAAATTAGGAAGGAGGGGCTATCAACCTTATCTAAATGGTACTAATAATATGAGAATCAAATATCAATATTAATTTTCAATATCAAACATATAATCAAAAAATTAAATTAAATTACAACCAATCAAAATAATTAATGGACGGTCAACTCGTTTTCTTTTGCAAATAAACCGGCGAATGGCAAAAAGCGTAAATGGGTTGAAAATTCAAACGGCCAGCTCAGGCGCCAGCCGTGTTCGTTGGCATTGGATTAGCGACAACCGAATCCCGCGTTTATTCCGCGTGTGTGGAACTAACCACCCCACTTTCATCTCAATTTCCATAAATGCCCCTCCCCGTTATTCTCTCTCTCTCTCTCTCTTTTACTTTATTTTTATTTTCAGATATTTATATTCTCTGCCTTCAACCCGATTTTTAATATTTTTTAAGGATAATAATATCTTGGATTTCTTTCCATTCACCATCTAAAATTTAAATTCAATAAAAAAAATAAATAATAATAATAACAATCGAAATAGTGTAAAGACTAACTAAATAAACAATGAATTGTGACATGTTAATTATCTTAATTGATGGTTATTCAATTTAATTTTACCATGACAAATTTCAGACTTGATCAACAAAATTGATATTTGACTCTTATCATATTTGAGAGTATTTATTAAGATAAATACAGATTTTAAAGGTCTAAATCTAGGATAATAGGTTATTGAATTAGATTACCACATTGAAACTAATGAATCACCAACCCTTTCGATAATAAAATAATTCTGATATAATTTTTCAATTTTCAAAAGTAAAAAATATATAAATTTTCAAGTATAATAATACAAAGTTTAGATTCAAACATCACAATTAAAATAATAATTGAGTTAGATTCATATTGAATATTAAATACAAAAGTTAGAAATATAAAACCTGGCAATTCAAGACAAAAATCAAACATTCAAACCTAGTTTAGAAAATTTGAGATTAAAACGTATTTTAGTTTTTTTTTTTTTAAACAAAAACGTATTTAAACTTGAAACCTGACCGAATTAATATCTTTATATGCAAACAATTAAATCGAACACTTACAAATAAAGGCAAAATCAAAGAAGCTTCCCAGAATAAATTCCGTACCGTTTCAACTCAGGGGCATAAATATCAATTCGCATCTCACCATCGTCTCGAAGCAATAATTTGCAGAGCTCGGCCATTTGACCCCCTAACTGATACCACCAGCTGCTACATATAAAGATAAACATCAAAAACCAAAATCTCAAACAATCCATCAAATTTCCAAATTACCAATTTCTCTTAAAAAAACCCTTCAATTCCCTTTAAATCGAGAAACCCAATATCCAATTGAGAAACAGAGGAACAGAGTGGCGATGTCTAATCAAGATCTGGAGGGAGGAGCGGCTAAGAATCCTCCGAATAGTAACCCAAATGGGAACTATTCAGCTGCGCCATACTACATAGAGAATTCCGCGAAGCAATGGACGCCATGGCTGGTTCCTATGTTTGTTGTGGCTAATATTGCTATGTTCGTTGTGGTTATGTTTGTGAATAATTGCCCTGATACCAATCTGGGTTTTGGAGGTAGCTGTGTGGCTGGTTTTCTTGGCCGATTTTCGTTTCAGCCTCTCAAGGAGAATCCCCTCTTGGGACCCTCTTCAAATACGTATGTTTCTTCATCTTACTCTGTTTTTTGTTTTGATTTCAGAGTGTTATTAATATATAATTTAGAGATTCCTTTTGATCTTTTTATTTAGAGGTGTGGAATTTAGTGGTTTCTTGAATATAGTACATGAATTTCTAGATTGAGAGTATTGCTACTACATGGGTTTAATTATGCTCTGTTTTTTTTCCCCTTTATTTCATCTTAGTTTTGTGTTTGGTGTTCTTATTTGGATTGTTTCTATATGGGCTTGATTCTGTATACGTCAAAATTTAGGGGTTTTGTTTTTCGCCTTTGATTTGAGGTCTAGAATTTAGTGATGTTTCGAACATGATACATGAATTTTTGGGTTTTAGGGTAATTGATTTGTGGTTGATTGTAATTGGTGTTATTGTAGTGTTTGAGGATTTGTATAGGGTATAGTACTGTTTGGATTAAATACTTTTGACAAAATTGTATGGATTGGATTCTATTTGTGTTTATGTACTTCTAGGTTTGGCTCTTCATTCCTCTTAATTGAATCCAGTTGCCTTAAAAAGAAACTGTTGATGTGCAGATTGGTGAAATTGGGAGCTTTGAAGTGGGATAAAGTTGTTCATGAGCACCAAGGATGGAGACTTATCTCCTGTATTTGGTTGCACGCTGGAATCATTCATCTTTTTGCAAATATGTTGAGTTTGATTCTGATTGGGATCCGCCTTGAGCAGCAATTTGGATTTGGTACGTCTCTTTTCTTTCTAGGTTTTCTGTTTGTGAACTTTTAGGTGGTGTTTGTTCCTTGAATTCAAAGAGGTTTTAAAATGAGTATTTAATCCTCTAAAAACTGCATTAGAATAAGTTAAAACAATTACTCATTTTTACTATTAAAAATATTGAGAAACTTACCGGATCTCAAATTTAGAAAATATTTATAAATATGATCACTTTAAAAAAAAAAATAGCAACTATAGTAATTTCTATTAATAATTATTACCACATATTTTCTTAGAATACTTATTAATAATATATAATACTGTAAAACATATTAATAACTATGGAGATAAATATTTTAAAATTTCCTACCTTTGTAATTATTTTGTGAGAAGAGTCTCATCTAGAACAATTTTCCAAAAGTATATCCTCATTTCTAATCATTCATTTCTAACTATTCAAAATAACTTCTCATTTCTAACTATTTATTTCTAATCATTTATTTTAACTATTCTAAATAACTTCTTATTTTAAATCCACATTCAAGTAAACTATTGTTTTAACTCTTCTAAAAAAATCCACATAAAAAAGTTTTGGCGGCAATTATAAATTTCTAACTTAATCAAAATAATTTTTCATTCAAACAACTCCTTTTAAACTGAATGTAACTGCACGTCTCAGAAGTAGTAGTAGAGTAGAGTACAATCAACCATTTTCTAGGCTTCTATTTGTTTAGTTTTTATAGCCTTTATGTCTCGAGTTCCAATTTCATTTTTATGGTCCAACAAAATGGGCTTTGGGTTTCAGCTTTTCTGATTATGTAGGATACACTTTTAAGATGAATTTGTAGACTTTATTATTAAGTTTTGATTGTTTTTTTGGGGTGATGCTGACTTTCCATTACCTATATATAAAATACATGGAAAATTGAAGTTCTCTTGTTTCAGTTTCAACTTTAAGTAACCATTAGTAAGTCTCAAAATGTTGCAAAAAAAAGGTTTTGGGAGGGAATCAAGTACAAATGAGTATGCAATTGTATAACTGTCTATCCATTAAGTCCTTCCTTGCATCATCTTTTGTTTCTCCCTTCACCTTCCTTTCCTGTCTGAATATCTCATATTTGTTTTTGCAGTGCGTATCGGAATAATATATCTAGTTGCTGGGGTTGGTGGGAGCACAATGTCTTCCTTGTTCATCCAAAACAATATTTCTGTTGGTGCTTCTGGTGCTCTCTTTGGACTTCTCGGAGCTATGCTATCCGAGCTTTTGACTAACTGGACTATTTACACCAACAAGGTTAGCTACCCATCATCGATGAATATTTTTCTTCGTGATAGTTTTATCTGTTTACTTTTTCTATGAGGAGTTTGAATTCCATATACTAAATAAACTAATTGTGTTTCTAAAGGCTGCTGCACTCTTCACTCTCATTGTTATCGTAGCAGTTAACTTGGCAGTCGGAATTCTACCTCATGTTGACAATTTCGCCCACATTGGAGGGTTCTTAACAGGATTCCTTCTCGGCTTTGTGTTGCTCGTCCGTCCCCAGTTTAACTGGACCGAGCGCCACCATCTCCCACCAAGTGCTCAACAGGTGGCTAAGTATAAAGCTTATCAGTATATTCTCTGGATCATTGCTGCAATTGTACTAGTTGCTGGGTAAAGCTCAAACCCTTGCCTTTTCATGTAGTACATGTTACTATCAACTGAATAGCATCAGATACTTCGATTGTTAACGATGGCACGTCAAGTTAGCTAATTAAGTTTGTTATTTGTTGCAGCTTTACAGTTGGGCTGGTAATGCTATTCAGGGGTGAGAATGGAAACAAGCACTGCAGCTGGTGCCATTACCTAAGTTGTGTGCCGACCTCAAAATGGGACTGTGCAAATTAGTCACTCTGGTTCATGTGTAAATAGATACACTTTTATACTTCACTTTTTTGGTCTCTTCGGTTTTAGATCGCTTTTGGCTCTATGTATATGAATAGTTTGAGATCTATGATATCTTTTTTTTTTCCTGCTTTGTCTTTACATTTATTTTCTATAGAAATCTTGTTCTATTTCAGATTAATATGATTGACGATTTCCTGTTTCTTACTCTCCTATGAACTTTTAAGTCTTTTGGTTTTCTGTGTTTCTTCTAAAACTTTTGTTAAACGCGAGGGATATCAGATTGGTTTTGGGGGTCTTAGAAAAGTAAGGCAGAAACAGAACAGAACAGACATTACCATGTAAATAGTGATATGTCTTTCTAGTTCCAGGATTGTTGCATATTCATTATTAGGAATACTGATAAAAGTTATGGCATAAGATAAGGTTACTATTGTGAAGTAGAAGGGGAGGAAAAGTGAGAAATGTGGAAGGAATCAGAATCTGTAACCCACAGGCAACCGACGTTTGTCCAGACGACCCGAACCGGGGTAGGCTTTCCCTACAAAATTGGACTGTAATGTTGATACCTGCTGTGCAGTCAATCTTGACTCTGCAAAGCCGTCTGCAGATCCCGGCTTAGCAGAGCTCGATCTCTCATACTGAGGTCGTTGTCTCGGAGTACTCTGAGATCTCATTTTGGCTTTTGAAGATTCAGTGCAGGCCATGTAGCTCGGATACTCCAAGTCCCCGCTGAAACAGCTCCTTGTATCGCTCTTGGTCGGGGTGAAGGGGCTTTTCTTTTTACTAGCACCCCTTGATGAGGCAGAAAAGAAAGAACTCTCCTCAACTTCATGAGTGAATGTAAATGGACTGAAACATTGGGTATCACAGGAATATGAACTGGGATCACCATGATAAGTTGCAGGCTCTTTTGAAGAAGGAACATCAGAAGATAGAGCAAGCTTGATGGACCTAAATAGGCTCTTGGGTTTCAACTTAAAGTGAGTTTTGTCGTTCTCATTTTCAAAGATTCTGTCAATCTTCTCAACATCAATTGTAGTAGATCTTGAGCCAGTCCTTTGTATTTGCTTAAACCTAGTGCTATTATTATGTGGGCTGTGTTCAATGTTTTCTGGTGTAACAGGATCCTGTCATAACAACAAATCTTTAGATAATCCAGCCATGTTTAGTAGTAATATTATTACAAAATTAGATCTAAACAGAACTTACAACAGGAGCGAAGCAGGACAATTTGGTATCCGAATGCAAGAACCCATGAAACTGAATTTGCTCGGCTCGTACTCGTACTTGTGCTCTTAGTAATGCCTGCATCCGCTGTATCCATTCGGCGGTCCGCTTCCTCTCGATATGACCTCGCACCAAAGCCTGAAGTCTCACCAATCCTCTTAGAGCTCTCAATGCCTTCCTTGCCTCCATCAAATTATGCAGAAAAAACAATCAGACCCAATTGAAAAAAGCTGAAAGAAAATTATGTCAACATTGAATTGCCAAGACTTTCTCATGTGAAAAAGCCTGGCAAGAGATGAAAAAGATAGTGACATTACAGAAAGCCATACTTTTGTACAGCCAGGGTTTTTCCAGTTCAGTAGAACCTTAAATACTCCTAACCAACCCAAATGTCAATATGTCTTAATAGTCAAACAATAACTTCCAACACCAAGCTTATTCCAAACACATATTTCATATAAAAATCTTCCCAATAAATCCAAAACAAGGATGACTTCAAACTGAAGCCAAACAGACCCTTATTTCATTTCTACCTAATCAACAAACCAACCCCACTAGGCATCTCTTACATCTGATTCCCCTTTGCTACCAAACAGCTCTCTTAGCCCTTTTGTATGGAGATTTTCTAATGTATAGTAGTTCAAATAATAAATATACATTAACTAACTACCCAACATAATAATAATAGTAAATAAAAAAAAAAATTATTTAAAGAATTTTAATTATCACAAATTGTCTTATAGCATTGTTTTAAACACTTTATATATTAAAATTAACAATAAGCAAATCAAGCAAAAGTCTAGATTAAATAAAAATACGACTAACCAAACACCATGACTATGGATTCGGAAGGATTCAATATTGGTATTAAATTTTGAAAAATTTGAATTCTAATCCGAAAACCAAATACTCCTAATTTTGACCCTCAATTATTACCATATCTCAAATGGGTCCCCAAAATTTCCAAATATTTTCACTTGGGTTTGTGTAGAAAAAGGTGAAAGCTTAGTTCTTTACCACAAAAATCACTTCTCATTAAATAATTGTTCAATATTGGAATAGACAGCTTTTCCTCAGATCCAAATGAGGAAATTAGTACCATAAAAGAAAAAAGGGAACTTTCACCACGGATTATATTTTGTAAGGAAAGAATAAAAAGTTAATTTCAGAGAGTAAATTGAAGATACAGCAAACAGAATTAGCAACTTTAGCATCCACAATTTGAACTTTTCCTCTTTTATTATTATTTTTTTTCTTTTTACCAATTTCCAAAAATAAATAAATAATTGTAAGTACAAAAGACAGAATCCAGAGCATTAGAAGTGACAAGTGGCAGAACTGTAGGGGTGGGTCCTACACGGTTTTTCAGATGAAGAGATAATACGACACCGTTTTCTGTATATGAAAACGACGTCGCCCGGAAGTAACTTTCATGAATGATGTAACAAATCGTGTTCCAGAAACAAAAGAAGTGCATTTTTGTAATCCCTATGTGAAAGGATCGAGATTTAAATAGTTGAGATTCCAAATGAAATAGTAAACAATTAAATGGTTAAATCGTAAATTGCTTGCTGAAAAATTTGGGTTCAAATTTATTTATTTTTCTAACATATTGTTTAACAAAAAAAAAAAAACAAAAGTTAAAGGTTTGATTGATGACTACTTTATTTTTATTTTTTATTTTTTTTTAAATTTAAGCCAATATATATATTTTGATTGAATATCTACTTTTTATCTATATTTCTAAAAATAAAACAAAAATTTAGAAAAAAAAAGTAATTTTTAAAGTTTGTTTTTATTTTTAAAATTTAGTTAGCATTCAACAAATTTCTTGAGTAAGATGGATACATTGTAACAAGGATGAAATAAAAAATTTGAGTAAAATTAATTTAAATTTCAAAAACCAAAAATAAAAAATCAAATGATTATCAAACAAGGCCTAGAATATAATTTTAATCCATTTGTACCTGTTCTAGTTTATTTGTTTGTTTTCATTTTTTAATATATATATATTTTTTTTTTATTGTATGTTGTTCATGAATATATAATTTTGATCTATACATTTTTAATAAAATTGAAATTTGGTCCAAATTAAAAGTTATTTTTAACTCCATTATATCATAAAAAATAGTTTTTTTTTATTCAATAAGACTATTGTTGTTATGATTGAACTTATCACTTAATTTACTTTTTCATAAATAAGGAGACATCCTCTTATAATGGGACAACATTTGATGTCACAAATTTTTGTTCGAATAATATTGAAAAAAAAAAATTATTTGTTGCATCAAATTATGCCACGAATAAATTAACAAGGCTTTCTTCATAAGAAGTATTTCTTTTATTCAACGATATTTGAAAGGGAATTGGAATATGTAATCTAGGTAGACTACTAGAACTATGCCTAGTTGTTTTAAAAAAAAAGAACTTTGCTTAGTTAAAAAATGTTTAATATTAATTTTCTTTCAGTTCAACAATTTTTGGGTTGAAGGACTCGAACACTTGGTTGTACCTAACTTGTTAATTTTAAACTGAACAAATTTCAAAATAGAGATAAAAATAGTGTGATTTCTGTCGATGACAATTAACAACCACAAAATTAACATTGAAATGATATTATCTACTTTGCCCTTTATTTTTTATAATCACCCAATATTCCCTTTTAACTTAGCGTCTGATTTTGTTTGCGAGCCTCAACAATTTCAAAATAAAAATATGTTTAAAAAGTTATTTAAAAAATTGGAGATTCAATATTAAAAGTTGATTAACGAAAAAAACGAACCAGAAATCCACGAAATGCAGCCTGGATTTTGATGGCGGCCCACTCGGGCAGGTGGAAGGCGAGGACCGGGGTGGTTGGCTCGGACCGTTCAATACAAGTCCGGTGGACGACGGCGGCGGCGGTGGAGGGACGGTGGCGGAGGTTGTCGGCGTTGTAGGATTTGGGTTGAAATAAAGTAAATGGGTCGGGTTTTTTGAGACCGAGAAGGCCACGGAGCCATTTGAAGGGTTTGGCCATTAATTAGAGGTCGTCGGTCTGGTTTTTTGTGGGTTCTGGTTATGGTTCCGGCCAGGCGGGTTCAAAACAAAAAGAAGAATAAGAAATTAGATTGAAAATAAATATGGAAATAGGGGAAGTGGGAACGAGCTAACAAAAGGGAGTGTACGACTCTCGCACGTGCCGTCCTTTGTTTTTCCACACCTTTTACAATCCTTGAAATATCTCTCTTTTTTCATTTTTTTCTTCTTCTTAAACTAGTTGGATTCTAATATTTCTTTTTATCCAAAGTTACTTTTTTCAAAAAACTCTTACTAAAATAAGTAACAATTTACTCTTTTTCAATTTTACCTTTCAATAATTAGCTTTTTTATATTTTAAAATTTATAAAAGTGTAATCGAGTCTTCAATCAAAACAGAAAATGAGAACAAATACTTCAGTGATATTTTGATCATAGATTTCAATCTCTCATTAAAAAATTATTGAATTCAATTTAAAAAGTTTAATCAAAATATTAGGGTTTATTTTGCCGTCCCCTCTAATTTGTAATTGTAGAAAAATTAGGTACCCATTCATGTTTTTTTTCTTTGTTTTTGTATGTGGAATGGATTACCTTGCAAACAAGATGAAATCTAAATACCAATTTTTATAATCGAAATCGTAGAGTTGAATTGAATTACAACTAATCAATCAAACCAATATGCTATCAACTCTTTTCGATCAAACTATTTTTAATTTAACTAGATATTTAACTCACATCAATATTATTGATGATAATTAACTATCAAGTATATAATTCACTCACAATTATGAATGAAGAAAACATTTTTTTTAAGGATTTGCCAAATTATAAAGATTAAATTCTACTTTTGTTTGAATTATAAAAATTAAATTAATAATTTATTTTAAAATAGTTAAACTAATATTATGCCCAACCATGTACTTAATTCTTTACACCATGCATATGCAAAGGATTAGAAGCCTCACTCTTAACAAATTTTTATATACGATTTATTATTATTACTTTTTAATTTTTTTTTAATACAAATTCATAGTTTATGGTTATTTGAAATTATGTACATGGTTGGGGCTTAATATTGTTAAAAGAAGGGTATTTGAAATAATTGGTATTAGGACTCTCATTTATTTGAGAGGAGTTGTACCCTCTTTGTAAGGTTTATGGTTCCCTTCTCTAAATTTGTCATAAAAAAAAGAGATTATTATTAAAAGAAGGATATTTGAAATAATTAGTTTGTGAATAGCAATTGACATGTATCCTAATTTAAGGTGTAAGTTTAAATATTCGTACTTAATTATTATTTTTTTAGATTATAACAGTTAGAGGTGGAGGATTCAAACTCGCGACCTCTTAATCATTAGGTAATGTCAGTGAGCAAATACTCTTATTGGCTTACAAAAATTATTCTTGTATTAAAGAAAATATTATCTCAAGTAACAATGTTTTTTTTTTACATATATCATATAAATAAAATAAAAAATATGATATGCTATAAAATAATTATGGATTGACTTGGTGAGAAAAAAATTTTGAAAGTGAAATTAATTTTAGGAAATTGGTATGGATAAAAAAAATTTAAATTACATAATATAATTATAGTATTTTTCTTAAAATATTTTATTTATTGCAAATTATGATTTTATATTTTTAAAATTTTAATCTTTCCATTTTTTTTAGCGAACTAATTGAATCTGTCATTAAACTGATTGAACGCTATTGGTGAACTTGAAGGCTATGAATGTAAATTAATTAAATTTGGACATTTTGATAATTTTATCATGACTGTCCTATTTTCTGCTATATATAAAATATTTATAAAAATAGTGTTATTAATAATTTATAAAAAAAAAGTTTCCTATACAGGTAAAATCTCCTTAACTTTATTTGAATGCATGTGCCAAACTCAATTTGGGCACTCATTTTTATAATTTTACAGCTAAATACATAGACAAAATATAAAATTATAAAGTTTGAATGGACGGATTACCATGGATGAAAATGTAGACAAAAATAATAGTCTAACTAAAATTTGTCGACATTGACATGTTATTATTTGGTGACGTAATAGTTTTATTATTTGATTGTAAACCAATTTAATACGAGCGTCACATGTTCGATCATGAGAATCGGTATTTATTCTCCCTCCTCGATATATATTCAAAAAAAAAAAAAAAAAAACCTAAAATTTGTCTACATTGACATGTTATTCATGTGAGTATTGATAAAGTCAATCTAATAACTTTGACAAATAGATGACAAATGAGATTGGATTAGTCCATAGTATATTAATTAATAGGACTACCCATATACCAAAAGGATGGTGGTCTGAGGATTTCATTGTTTGGTGGTAATCCAACACCATGATCACGGGTTTGATCTTGAAAATCGGTATTTAACTATCATTTATTTGATAACTGTATTACACTTTTCATAGCCTTAGAAAAGGCCTACCCTCATAAAGTCCCTCTAATTTGTACTTGTAGATAAATTAAGTAGTTATGAATGTTTTAATGTCTTTTTTTGTTCTTTTTGTATTTTGTTTAGAGCTTTTTTCATAAATAGATCATATTTGAAAAGTATTTGCAAATATAGGTTCCTCGAAAAATATTAGCAAAAATGGAATTTTATTAATTATATTATTAAATCAGTAAATAACTAATTACAACAATACATTCCTATTATTGTTTTTTCATTTCAGAAACAATTTTCAACATAGAAAAAATTCTTTCCATTCAATATCCCTTAGGCGCGAATTTTGGCGCATTAACTTGGGGAAATTGTCAAACAAAATCAAACCGTCTTTTCATCTTTTTTTTTTTTTTTCAAATCACGTCTCCTCCGTTTCCTTTCTCCTCTTAGAATTTTTGTCATTGTCGTGGAAGACTCTCAAAATACTGGGGATTTCAAAGAGAATCGTACGGTCCATTCAATACTTTTCGATTACTGACGATAGGAATCCAAAATTTGCGCACAGACGAAATGAAAGCACTTATACTGATGTGTAAAAACTGTATGGTGTAGTTTGTGAAGGCAGTACAAATTGTACAGTAAATACTAGTTTACAAGTGGTCTTCATCCCACTAACCACTATGTGCAATACAGATTGGAATGCTTGAAGAACTTATAAGGAGAAGTTGTACAATATCATTAACATGTCCACACACTACTGTAATATATTATTATCCCTATAATATAAATGTGTAAACAATACGATATTGCGGAATGAAATGTAATGTGTACAATAAGAGTTTGGAAGATGTACTAGATATGAATAGAATAAACAGAAAACATTGGATGTATTGTATAAGTGATATAGGATGTAGCATGCTATATGTGAACATATAGAGTACTGTATACATTTACAATCTTGTAAATGTGTGTAAAATCAAGTATAATAGTACATGACAATTTGAGTCCGTAAATAATACAGTAAAACATATGAGTATGAGACATATCGAATCAAGATTAAAGACATGGTACATGATGGATTTCTTATGAATATAATGCACAAAAATGACTAAAATGGAATAAAGACATACTATATTGTACCATCTGAGATATATTGGATCCGAATTAAGGGAAAATGAATTGTAAGCTTTGAATGGTGATGAAATGATGGAAATTCAGGAAGAAAAATAAACAGGAAGCTTTGAATGATTGCAATGTATAATAGCTATTGTGAGGCTGGAGGATTGAATAATTGAAATGGAAGGTAACTACTGTCTGGTCGGAAAAACAGTAGTCGACAAAAAAATAACAGGTTGTCGGAATGTATGGAGGTAGAAGCTTTATCACTGGAGAATCGAGGAAAGACTTGGAGGACTGGAGAATCGAGGAAGATAACTCACATGAAAATGAAATAAGAATAAAGATGTGAGAGAATTAGACAAATCAATTAAAATTTCATAATATTAATTTGATATTTAAGATGGTATGTATTTCCTAAGATGAAAAATATGAAAAAGACATTTGGAATTTGAAATGAAAGCAATAAATGTATAGGAGGGCAAAATGGTATTTATTTAAAATATTTAATTTCGAATTAAAAAAAATTAAATAGGCAAAACAAAACTTGGCCACCTATTTTTACAAATATTTCTTAAAAGTAGTCTATTGAATACAATTTCATTTTTGTTTATAGAGTGAATTAAGAAATAAATTGAATGAAGATTGAGCCGTCAATTTTTAACTAGCCTGCATTGGAATACTAATTTTAAACTAATTATTAGCTACATCTATCATCATTGATGTATAGATAACTAACTATCAACTACTTAATTCAGTCCCCATTAAAAATGAGAGAAACTATTTTGTTAATTAGGTTTATCAAAACCATAGGAACTATCTGAATTACTAATATCAAACTCATTTTAATCTAATTAACTACTACGTACTTATCTCAAACCATCCTCATTGATTGATAGATAACTAAGCATATCAAGTATTTAAACCATAAGAACCTATCTTAATTACTAATTTCAAACTCATTTCAGCCTAATTAGCTACTTAATCCACACCATCATCATTATCATCGTTGAAGTATATAAACTAAATTTGGCCATAGAAAAAATTTCAAATGATAAGTTTCAATGGACCAGCTACCATGGATGAAAGTGTCAACAAAATAATGGTCTCCATTTTGTACCAATAAAATCAACTAAAATTCGTCTACATCGACATGTTATTCATGTGAGTATTAATTATGTTGTCTAAGGAATCTGACAAATAGATGACAAATCAGATTGGATTAGTTCACAAAGCTTTTCCGACTATTGTAATTTAACTTTTATATTAACCTTCACTTGTAAAATATGATTTTAGTGATTGTTCTTTTCTTCTTGAGTCGATAATTGAGATGAAAAAATTAATCACACTTAGAATTATTACTCTTATTGACATAATTACTTTAAAGATGTTTACGGGGTGGAGTGGATTAGAATAATGGCATCCTAATTTTTGTCCTCGCCACGAAAACCAATCTCTATCCTCATGAAATTCACTTTATTTTTTTTGACGGGATTGGTGGAACGATTCCCTGCTGGAAATTGGTGGCAAGAATTTGTTTTCCCTTTATTATTATTTTTTTCTAATCTTAATTTTTATGAATATTTTTTAATAATATTTTCAAATAGTTAATTTTTCATGAAAATATATATTAACTTTAAATTAAATAGCTAATTATTAAAGAAAAATATAATATTTATACAAACAAAAAATTACAATTAAAGATTAAATTGGTTAAATGAAGAAAAAAATATTTTAAAAAATAAAATAAAAAAGAAAATGTAAACGGAGCACGAATCAAAGAAATGAGGATGAAAAATACATTTTCTGCCCAATCTTCATCCCATTTACCTTTTTTTTTAGTACAAGTTGGGGAAGAGGACCACAAATCCTACAAATAGGATATTATTGTTTTTATATAATTTGGAGTCAAATACCGATTCTCAGGATCGAATCCGTGACCTTGGTGTTGACTTGGATTATCATTAAACAATGAAATCATTATGCCACTTACTTTTCAGTATCAAGAATCTTTCTTTCCCATCCTCAATTTTATTGACAAAAGTTCAATAAGTTCAATAAATATAAGATACAATGTATTATTATAAAAAAATTATAAATATAAGCAGAGTGAATTACAAATCAAAGACATATATGATGAAAAAGATTCATTATTTGAGTACATAAAAGAAAGGAAATACTACTGAAGGTAATTATTTATTTTGCATAATTGAATTTAAATGTAGAATAAGGATTTGATATTGAGAGGGGTAGTAATATTAGAAGTTCCATGCCACATCATTTGTGCAATAAAGTGATATGAAGTATGAGTTAAATGAGTGGCATCAAAGAACAAATATTCCTTAGGATTCTCACATAACTCATATTCTTTTATCTCTCTGCCTCCACAACTATTGGTTCCTCTTAATGGCCCAATTCCACAACATCCTTTCTTCACTTCTTTCAAGCCTTTACCAAAAAAAAAAAAAAAAAGCAAATGTAAATGCATCAAGGATTACAAATTCATGTTAAATTTCAATTGTAGGATATAATTTTCATTTAAATTCATATTTATGTTCAGTTTGATTTGGTCCCTATCAATGGAAGACCCAAAAAGAAAACCTGACTTAGAATCATTTTGAAGTTTCAATTCTATATATAAAATAATTAATTTCAAGATTTGGAGGCATCTTATATACGTGACATAAATAAGGTTAAAATATAAATATATATATATATATGAAATAAAATAAAATAAAATTCAAAATTTTGGAGGTCATTACCCCTATTCTCTTCTACCCATTCTGGTTATGTCCCTATATTTTGAAACATCCGGAAAATTGTTGGAAAAAACGGCCCAAAATGTTTTAGATATAAATAACCACCTTACAAATTAAAACAAAATTTACTTTCTATTTCACGACTTATTTTATTTTTTAAAATATAATTTTAATTCTGATTTTTGTTTCATTTTAATCTTTAAATTTGTAGATATTCAATTTTAATTTACATACTTTAAAAAGAAGTGCTTAAAATTAGTTCATTTGATACATTTGAAGTTAATATTTATCAAAATTGATTTAATTATGTTAATAATTTTAATACAAGAAAAGGATAAATGTGAATTTATTTAAAAAAATTATAGAGGAAGAAAGAAATTGTTTTAGTTACCAATAATTTTTTTTTTTAATATAAATACTAAAATTGAAAATAAAACAAAACTCAAAGTTTAGAAAGTTTGGAAAATTAAAATGAAATAAAATTGAAAATGTAAAGATTAAAATGATATATAGCAAATCACGTACCATATTTTGAAGGGTGATCAATAATGTCATTCATAGCAGTGTACAAATCGGCATGAGAATACACAAATCCCTTAAGTTTATTTCCAAGCTTTTGGAGAGCTTTTGGAAGCTTTTGGTTATGCGAAAGAGCAAATTGCTTTAATTGTTCAACCCAAGCAACTTCACCATTGTATATAGCTTCTTCTTGCATTCGAGGCAATCTATCCAAAGGTCCAACATTTAACACCGAAAATTTCCTTCCTCCTATATTGTAAATTTCCTACACGTAAAACCCTAAATTAGAACATAACTCAATTGGTTAAGATGTATACGTAAATGAATTGATTTTGATGGTGTTTACTTGAATGAAATTGGTCGTGTTTCCAATCACGGAATCGACGTATTGTTGTGTTGTGTAGGATTGATAAAGTTTGGATTTTGGATCAAAAGCACCGTAGTCATTGCCTCCAATGGCGATTAAGTAAACAGCTTTCGATAGTAATCTCTTTGTTTCTGAACTTCCTAGGTTCTTTCTCATTGTCCTTCTCATTTCTCTGAAATGTCTCACTTGGGTCCTGAAGGTTACCACCTAAAAAATTGCACAAAGGTTTTTAAAGAGGAAGTTGAAACAAAAAATAAAAATAAAAAAATGAAAATTGTACTAGATGGACTCTTATAACAAAATAATTATAAATATAACAAATTTTAAAGTATTTGCCTCATAGTCATTAATATATTTTAATATTGTATTATATTAATATAGAATTATGCATTATAAATACTCATTAATGCAATATTATAAGAAACTATGTGATAATACTCATTAATACTAATGACTATACTTACTAATTCTTTTAAAAAGAGATCATATTTGTAATTATTTCTTTGACTGGGGTAAGGTAAGTTTCCAAAAAACATGACTTGTTAGATGGAATTTGCACAAGTGTTTGGTTATGTTTTCATAAAAGTGATTTAAATCGGTTATCCGTAAAGTAATTTTGAATTACTATAAAAAGAAAAAAAAGAATGTTGAATCACTATAAAGTTATTTTTGGTTATTTTTTATAATTGCGAGTGTACAGTTTATTCTAGCTAAATATGAATAGTATGGATTAGAAATTTATAATCTTTTAGTTTTCTAAATCTCTCTTTAACCTGGCTAATTATTTTAGTATCATTTAATTTGTTGATAATAAACTTCAAAGTGGTTTTTTAAATGATTTTAAATTTATATGATTATTGTTGAAATGTTTTTGTTTGTTACTAAATAAAGGGGAAAAAAACACTTTTGACCATCTATAATCACTTAGACATGTTTGATTGGAGAGAAATTAAGTGAAAGTGAAAGAATTGAGTGGTTTGGATGCGGTGGTTGAATGGGTAGTTGCAAAAAAACTTGTTTGAATAAGGTAGTTTGTAGGAGAGATGGCAGAAATATCTAATTTTGTATAACACTGTTTAGAGGGGAGAGTTGTAGAAAAAAGATTGTTTTGAAGAGTGATTATAAAAAAAATTTGTTTGAAGAAGGGATTGGAGGGGAGCAAGGAGTCATGTGGGGTTGAGCAAAGTTTTTTTGACACATGGGATTGGGAAAAATTAATCCAATGCCAAAAAAAAGTGAGTTTCAGTCGTATCTTAATTATATGATCAAGTAGTGAAGGGGTTGCGTGTTCGAATCCACACCTCCCATTGATGTTACGTTCAATATATATATATATATATATATATATATATATATATCTTCATTGTCACTTT